>CM077156.1:151365218-151473496 GCA_039583875.1 Platanthera guangdongensis | reverse complement strand
GGGGCCGATGACTGCAGGTTCTTAACCTTGGTCAATACTGCCCGGGTCCTTGTGAGAAGGACATGAAGAGCGTGCAAGCGAAGAAAAGCTTGGGTGAAAAGAAATCTGAGTTCAGAGTGCCGACTACTTCAAAGTCCGGCTATCGGAGGTCTTTCAAGAAGCATAGGACTTCGGGTCCAGCTCCTTCTGGCGCTTCTGGGGCGACTACGAGTCGGACCCCGGGCGCGTGCTTTACATGTGGAAAGACGGGGCATTTCGCCCGTGATTGTTGGAGCGGACGTCCTAAGTCCGAGAGGAGGCCGGGAGCTACTTATGAAGAGAAGGGAAAGGCGGTGGAGTCGACCGCATCCCATTATGCTCCGGCCCAACCAAGGGTCTACAATCTTGGCCAACAGGAGACCATTAAACAAGATGATGTGGTGACAGGTACGATTTAATTTATAGCAAGTCAATTTCTTTATATGCTTGTTATGCACATGTTACCTTACCACTACTTGTTTAGGATTTGTATTGATTTGTGAAAATCGGGCACGAGCACTCTTCGATACGGGAGCTTCACACTCCTTCTTGTCCGAAGGATTTATATCACGCATCGGAGTCCCTTCTTCGATGGCGAAGGACAAGTTGGATGTGTTGTTGCCCAACGAGTGTTCGATGCGAGCGGATAGGATCTGCGGTGTTAAGATTCGTATTGGGGAGCAGGAGTTCGACCTGCGGGCGTCTTTACTTCCATTAGTGGAGTTCGACGTCATATTTGGCATGGACTGGCTCTCGGAGCAGCAGGCCCATATAGATTGCGGTAGCAAGGAAGTCAAGCTGGAGCAAGTCGTGAGACGACTTTTACGGGCTTAAAGGGGTCGAGCAAGACGTTGAGTCTGCTCTTCAGGTGGTGAAGGCGGTTCGTGCCGGAGCAGAACTGTTCTTTACACTAGTGGAGGTTGCAAAGCCGAAGCCCGCTTTGGATTGTATTTCAGTGGTATCGGAATACCCTGATGTGTTCCCCGCAGATCTTCCTGGAGCCCTGCCTCAGCGGGAGATAGATTTTACGATCGAGCTAGTGCCAGGTGCAAAGCCTGTGTCACGATCTCCGTATCGGCTAGCGCCTAAGGAAATGGCGGAGCTGAAAGTCCAACTGCAAGAGTTGTTGGAGCAAGGGTATGTGCGCCCGAGTTCTTCGCCTTGGAGCGCACCGGTCCTCTTTGTTAAGAAGAAGGACGGAAGCTTGAGGCTATGTATTGATTATCGGGAGCTAAACAAGCTGACGGAGAAGAACAAGTACCCGATCCCCCGGATTGATGATCTCTTTGATCAGTTAGTCGGGTCGACGGTGTACTCGAAGTTGGATCTCAAGGCTGGGTACTATCAGCTGCGGATAAGGGAGAGTGATATCCCGAAGACAGCGTTTAGTACGAGGTACGGGCATTATGAGTTTACGGTCATGCCGTTTGGGCTGACTAATGCGCCGTCAGTATTCATGGATTTGATGAACAGGACGTTCAGGGAGTACTTGGACCATTTTGTGATCGTCTTCATCGACGATATTTTGGTGTACTCGCAAAGTGAGGAAGATCACTTCAAGCATCTTCATTTGGTGTTGGAGACGCTAAGGAGAAATCAGTTGTATGCCAAGTTCTCGAAGTGCGAGTTTTGGCTATCCTCAGTGGCGTTCCTCGGGCATATAGTGAGTGGAGAGGGTATTGCTGTGGATCCGGCGAAGATTGTTGCGATACGGGAGTGGCCTGAGCTCGCTACTGTAGCAGAAGTTCCGGAGCTTTTTGGGGCTTGCCGGTTATTATAGGCGCTTCGTAGAGAACTTCTCGCGGATAGCGTTACCTCTCACTACTTTGACGAGGAAGGAGCATAAGTTCGTTTGGACGCCGGAGTGCGCGCGAGCTTTTGAGGAACTGAAGTGTCGGTTGACCACGGCGCCTGTGCTGAGTTCGCCATGTGGAACCGAAGGCTATGAGATATATAGCGATGCTTCAGGCAGCGGTTTGGGTTGCGTGCTACTGCAGCACGGAAGCGTGATAGCTTATGGCTCGAGACAGCTAAAAGGGCACGAGAGGAATTATCTGGTCCATGACTTGGATTTAGCGGCCGTGATTTTTGCCTTGAAGCTGTGGAGACACTATTTGTACGGTGTGAAGATTGATATCTACACCGATCATAAGAGCCTAAAGTACCTGATAGATCAGAAGGATCTGAATATGCGGCAGCGTAGATGGATGGAGTTCCTGGGGGACTATACATTCAAGATCCACTACGTGCCTGGCAAAGGGAATGCGGTTGCGGACGCGTTGAGTCGCCGAGCCCCAGCTCAAGCCAATTGGCTATCGGTGCATCATGAGCGGTTGGTGCAGGAGTTGGAGGCATTGGAGATTGTTTGTGTGGACAGACAATCAAGAGCTGAAGCAGTGCTGAATTGGACTGAAGTCCAATATGACCTGGCTGATCGGATTCGGCAGGCTTTGGATATGGATGCTCATATGAAGTAGTTCATGATAGAGGCCCTGGATGGGTCAAATTCCCAATTCGTCGTGGAGGACGGATTGCTTTGGAAAGACGGCCGTCTGTGCGTCCCAAGTGTGGGCAATTTACGGGTGGAGTTGTTGTACGAGGCGCACCATACCAAGTACTCGATTCACCGGGGAGAACGAAGATGTACCGTGATGTAAAGAAACTATTTTGGTGGCCGGGTTTGAAAAAGGATGTGGCGCTATACGTAGCGAAGTGCCAAACCTGCGCCTTGGTAAAGGCGGAGTGCCAAAAACCGGGAGGATTTCTTAAGTCCTTGCCTATTCCGGAGTGGAAATTTGACGACATCTCTATGGACTTTGTGCACGGTTTGCCAAGGTCGCAAAAGGGGAACGACGCCATTTGGGTGGTTGTTGATCGATTAACGAAGGTGTCGCATTTTATTCCGCATAGGAAGGACGATCCGGTGGAGAAGCTGGCAAAGCTTTATGTGGATAATATAGTACGGCTTCATGGTGTGCCCCGCAGCATCGTGAGTGACCGAGATGGGCGGTTCACGTCCAATGATTGGAGGCTGGTGCAGCAAATGTTGGGAACAAAGCTGAAGTTTAGCACAGCCTTCCACCCACAAACGGATGGGCAGACCGAGAGGGTCAATCGAACCATGGAAGACATGTTTCGCATGTGTGTCTTGGATTTTGGAAAGCAATGGGAAGACCACCTTTATTTGGTGGAGTTCGCATACAACAACAGCTACCAAGCGAGTATTCAGATGGCGCCTTTCGAGGCCCTATATGGTAGAAAATGTCGCACGCTGTTGTCTTGGTTAGAAACGGGTGAGTCAAAGTTGTATAAGCGATCAGAAGTAGAGGGTGCTACTTCTTTGGTGAGAACCATTCGGGAGAGGTTGCTTATCGCTCAGGACCGGCAAGCAAAGTACTATAATGCCAAGCACAGGAACGTGGAGTTCGCTGTGGGCGATTATGTATACTTAAAGATCAAGCCGTTCAAGGGTGTCTCGCGGGTGCGGCGGTTGAAAAAGCTAAGCCCAAGATACCTTGGACCGTTCGAGGTTCTGGAGCGAGTTGGTGAAGCGGCCTATCGGTTGAAGCTCTCAGTGGAGCTTAGTAGTTTACACGATGTATTCCACATTTCGGTGCTTCGGAAGGCGGTGCAAGAGCCTACGCAAGTGATCGCGGTAGATCAAGTGCCGGTGGATAGTGGGCTAACGACAAAGGTCAAGCCCGTGCGGATTGAGGACTCGGAGGTCAAGCGACTACGCAATAAAGAGATCAGGATGGTCAAGGTCCGGTGGGACAATTTCGGTCGTGAGGAGCTCTCTTGGGAGCGAGAGCAGACTATGATTGACGAGTATCCGGAGTTGTTCCGCTCAGGTACAAAATTTCATTTTGTATGTCTTTCCTTTATGTAATTTCGTGGGCGAAATTCTTTTAAGAGGGGGAGAGTTGTAACGCCTTGAAACTCAAAGGAGCGAAGGGGGACGTTTTGGGCCAGTTTGGGTTCTGGCTGCAGGCACACGGCCTGGGACACGGGCGTGTCCCAGGGCGTGTCAAGCGTGTGTCGACACTTAGCCGCGAAGTCGTCGTATTTTACTCGACGATTCGTCGAGAGTGGGCACACGGCCTGCGACACGGGCGTGTCGCAGGGCGTGTCGACCCGTGTCGACACTTAGCCGTGAAGTCGTCGAGTTATACTCGACGATTCGTCGAGAATGGGCAAACGGCCTGCGACACGGGCGTGTCGCAGGGCGTGTCGACCCGTATCGACGATCGTCACGGGGAGTCGTCGAGATTCACTCGACGATCGTCGAGACAAGGCACACGGCCTAGGACACGGGCGTGTCCAAGGCCGTGTCATCAAGTCGTCGATCTTCCCTCGACGAAATGTCCCGTGTACACGGCCTGGGGTCCAGGCATGTCAATGTGACACGGGCAAGGACACGGGCGTGTCCTAGAACCCGTGCAGTGCTCGGGTTGAAAATGGGGGAAAAATCATGGTGTACACGGCCGGCTACACGGCTGTGTCACGTGGAACACGGGCGTGTTAGCTCGAACACGGGCGTGTTCGATACCCGTGTGAGGTTCCAGGTGATTCGATTTTGACGGCGAATGCGGCACACGGCCCTGGACACGGGCGTGTGCCAGGCCGTGTTCGGTCCAGATTGGGCATTTCAGCCCCGAATCAAAGCCGTTCGTTTCCTTAGGTTGAGATCCAACGGCTGGGGGTTGTTCCTGAGAGGATATACCCGTGAGTTGACTTGGAAAACCTCACTTTTCATACCTTATCATCTCTCCAAGTCCTTGGAGAAAGAGGAGAGCCATTGGAGGAAGAAGAACTAGATCCCTCCATTGGAGGAGCTTCGGAGCTCCGAATCGCGAGCCGACTCCGGATCCACGGAGGCAACGCAAGTGCGGTGATTTCTATCCGATTACTTTTCGATGGCGCCAAAGAGGAACTCAAGGGTAATGATCCTCATCTTGAGCATGAATAGCTCTCTTTCTTAGCATAGGAAGCCCGCTCTCGCGAGTTTGCGGAGAGTTGGAGGTGTTCCTTCGGGTAGATATGTAAAGTCCCCATCGTTTAGAGTGTGTATGCGAGAACGGACGTAGGCATGATGTGTGAAGCCTACCCGGACATGTTGGTCTGGATCGGTGATGTTGCATTGCATAAGGCCGGAGAAGACTCCGTGCTATTGGTTGTTTTTCGGGTTTTCTACGCGGTAGATTGCAGCAGGGAGCCTTGGGGACTAACCCAAAGGTGCACCCGGAAAACTGGGCGGATACGAGATCTTGCCAACTTGGTGGCCTGAGAGCCAACTTGAACATAACGTGGTTATGTGACTTGCGGTAAAATGGGACTCGGAGGAAGTTTGACCCGCGCAAATGGCTTAAATTGTCGTTGCGATGTGAGCACGGGTTAGATGGAACCGTACCCGCTCTATGTCGTTCGGGCTAGAGAGACCTAAGGTTACGTGGCACTCGTCGTTGGCATAGATGTGAGTCTTTGGCGGTCTATGGCTTTAATTGACGTGACCAATGCCAGGAAGACAAATTGCTCATAGGTTTGGCCGTCTAAGTGGCGGTGGTGAGTCCGGAATGTTAATGGCTTTAATTGACGTGACATCGACCGGTTCACCGAGAATGTGCCCTGAGTGCACGGGGCGTGTGGCCGTGCGAGCCAACGCCTGTGATGAAATGGCTATGGTTATATAAATTGCTCGCTTATGCTAATGAAATGCAGGGAAGGAGCATCGCCGCCCGAGTTAGGGGCGGGATCGTTATAATTTGGTCAGCATTGCTGACTGTTGCCTTGTTTTGCCACCGTGCGGTGGTTTGTTGCTTGTAGGTGCAGCTGGACCAAGCAGTCAATAGCGGGCTAAAGCCCTTTTTGCGAAGCTGGCCCTCGAAGGCCCAAGTAGAAGTGTTTACTGCTTTATTCATGTATGACCGGCCTGCGTGTCATGGTTTGTAAAACATGTAATTTTCAAGTGAAACACTTTGTAAGGCCTTAAGGCCGGTTTTGGGTATTTTTGTATAACATTCCTTTTGGTATTAGTGGACATTCATGCTCCTATGCTGGGTACTTGTTTACAACTCTTATAAACTGCTTCCGCTAGAATGCTCTGTGTAGGACGTTGAGATTGGTTGGATGGTTTCCATACGTAACCACCCGGTCTGTCTGTGGTATACGGCGTCGGGCCTCGGCCAGGACCTACTGCTATATACTATGCGACGGATAGGGGGTGTTACAAGTTGAGCCTGAAGAAGCAATAGAGGTTGTGAGCAAGGAGCAGCCTCTTCAGAGATCAAAGAGGGTTGTTAAGCCACCAGCTCGGTACTGTGATGGGAATGCAGTGAGTTTGTCTCCTGCTTCTTTGCAGGTCCTCTGGAGCCTGCAAACTTCAATGAGGCCACTGGAGTCAAGGAGTGGGAAGATGTCATGAAGGAGGAGATTGCTGCTCTCAAGAAGATTGAAACCTGGGACCTTGTGCCCAAGGTTGATGGCATTACTCCAGTGACTTGCAAGTGGGTGTACAAGTTGAAGAAGAAGGCTGATGGGAGCATTGATAGATACAAATCTCGTCTGGTTTCTCGAGGATTCTTACAACAGTATGGAGAAGACTATGAGGAGACATTTAGTCCAGTTGCAAAGATGACTTCGGTTCAGGTGGTGATCGCTTTGGCTACTTGCAAGGGATGGAGAATGTGGCAGCTTGATGTAAATAATGTTTTTCTTTACGGAGAAATTGATAAGGACATCTTCATGAATCAACCACTTGGTTTTGTTTCTGAAGTTCATCCAGACTATGTCTGCAAGCTTAAAAAGGCTCTCTACGGGTTGAAGCAAACTCCTAGAGCTTGGTATGGGAAGTTAGCAGAGTATCTTCAATTCTGTGGTTATCTTTCTTCTATCTCGGATTCAAGATTATTCATCAAGAAGAAGGGGGAGCTGCAAGCCTTGGTCCTACTGTATGTTGATGATATGATCATCACAGGAAATTCAAAGGAGGAGGTAGCTAGGCTCAAGGCTGAGCTAGCTATTCGCTTAGAGATGAAAGACTTGGGAGAGCTTCATCACTTCCTTGGTCTCGAAGTGGAGAGGAAGGAGTGAGGGATACTCATCTGCCAGAAAGGATATGCGGATCGCATTATGAATCGATTCGGCATAGGTTAAGGGAAGAGTTGCTCTACTCTTCTGGATCTTGGTCTGAAGCTTCGACGAGATGAAGGAAGGATTCTTCTTGATCCCTTGGTGTTCAAAGATCTAGTGGGAGCTTGATCTACTTAATGATTACAATGCCAGACATTGCTTATGTTGTTGGCCGAGTAGTCAGTTTATGGCTGAACTAAGGAAGTCTCATCTAGTAGCGGCAAAGAACATCTTGAAGTATGTCAAGGCGACTTCTGATATGGGACTCCTCTATAGTAAGGACAAGATGTTTTCTTTGCTTGGATACACGGATACTGATTATGGTGGTGACTCGGATGATTGAAGATCAACTTCAGGTTATGTGTTCACTTATGGATCAGCTTGTATTTCGTGGTGTAGCAAGAAGCAAGACTCAGTGTCTGTGTCTACTACGAAAGCAGAGTAAAAGGCTTCGACCTTGGCTGCTCAGTAAGTCATCTGGTTGAGAAGGCTTGTAGAGGATGCTCATGAGGAAGTGCAAGGTCCCACTTTACTCCGAGGTGACAATAAGAGTGCTCTCAAACTAGTGAACAATCCAGTGTGTCATGCAAGGACCAAGCATATTGAGATCGAGCACCACTTCATAAGGGAGAACGTGTTGGAGGAATCTCTTTTGGTCGGGCATGTTCGGAGTGAAGACAATCTTGCTGACATCTTCACGAAGCCGCTGTCAAAGGGGCCATTTCAGCAGTTACGAGGGTCGCTGGGCTTGATCACCACTTCTCACTTCAAGGGGGAGTGTTGAAATTTGTGAAGTGAGAGTGGGTGATGGAGCAGGCCGGGCGGTCTGAGCGGCCTGAGCGGTCTGAGTCTGCGGCCTGGGAGGAATGCTGGTTGTGGCCTGGGGGACCTGGTTTGGACGGTGGCTTGGCTCTTCTTATGGAGCGGCCTGTGCGGCCTCTGTTTATGGTCTGGGCGGTCTAGGTGTGCGGCCTGGATGATGTATGGCCAAGAAAGTCTTTATGACTTGGTCATCTAGTGGAGCGGCCTGGGCGGACTGTGTTTGGCGGTCTGTTGGCGGTGCTCAGCTTGATCTGCAGCCTTGCAGTTAGCCAGCTCTTGGGGTAACCGGGCGGATTGGAGGTTGTATCAGCGGTGTGTTGGCGGATTTGTTTTTTGTGTCCGCGGAGTCCGTATTTGTTGACGCTTTGGAGATGGGCTTTTTCTCTTACCGAGCTCTCCATGATGCGTTGGATGTTTCACATCCTTGTGTCAGACTGTCCTACTGAATGGCGGTCTGGGTCTTCTGTGTCCGCCGTGCTCGCGCTAGTTGCTTGGTGGGCTGCTGGACTTGGTCATTTTTTGTGACAAGTCCATGGTGTCCGCAGAGCCCGCAGAGTCCGTTGTTGACCGGGCGGACTGCCTGTTGGTCGTGAACTCGTGGCGGGCTATGGCGTTGTTCTCGAGCTATGCGGACTGCCACTTTGTCTGCGTACAGTGTGCGGACTAATGCAACATGAGTTGCGGTTGTGTCCGCATGTTGTGTTGTATTGCAGACTGCTGCAGCATGAGTTGCGAGTGTATCTGCATGCTATGTTGAGTAGCGGACTGGCGCTATGATTGCATTGGGGAGTCTGGCACAGCGCTTATGTTGTGCGGGCTGGCAGTGTGTCCGCATAATGGAGGACTGTCTTTGATCTGGCACCTGGAGGATTAAAGTTTGGCCAAGTCCATGTGGACTTGGCGGACTGGGTTGTGTTAGCGCGTAGGCTGGGGTGGTGACTCTATTCACTAGGGTGGTGACCACACTCCTCACCTCGCCTATAAATAGATCCCCCCCCGGCACATCTACAGTAACTGAGTGAACAGTAAGTGAGGGCTTGGTTAATTTTTGCGGTCTGGATTTTCCTGTCCATGCGGGTTGAGTAGAGTTGACTGTTTGCAGGTTGCGCGGCTAACACTGAGGAGCCAGGAGTTTGGCTTTGACTGCGGTCAGCATTAGTGAAGTTTGCAGTTTCAATTGGCGGTCTCAGCAGGTCGCTTCTGCGACTTGTCAGTTTCTCTGCTTCAGATTTTCCAAGTTCAATAACCTGTACGCCGAACTCGGCGGTCTAGGCGGTCTGTTCTTCAGTTCGGCATCGGCTTATAGCAGTCAGCGAATAATGGTGTGTCTGCGTGACCTCGCGCTCTCGGTGGACTCCGTGTTCTATTCGTCTTCTAGCAGCAGCAGCAGTTCGGGCTGCTTCGGCGACTTGACGGACTGGGCGGTCTCGACGGACTCCAGTTCTGTCTGCTCGAATTAGTTTACTTGTATTTTTCCTGTATCTATGTGTACTGGCGAAATCATGTCTCGCTATGTATACCTCACTTTATAAAGAAGAAATAAAGAAATATATGATCTGCTTTCCCCTGTGATTGCATTTGGTTGTTGAGCTTGCTTTCCTGGTTTTCGCACGATCAAGGTGTGATCTTGATAGTTCTGAGGATATTAATTTGGCATTAGACTATCTCGTTGACCACTTTGAGAAAATTCAACAAATAAACCCTTTTACAAGTGGGGGGAGAGAGATTTGATGGTGTCTTCTCTTTCTCTAATCAACAGAGGAGACTAGTGGATTGTTGTTGTCAAGGCTCCTTCAGAAATCACTTGAAGCCTTGCTTAGGGTGTAGGTATTCAGCCTTGACTTGAAGTAATCTAGGAACTTCTGACTGATTAAAATTATGTTGTCCTTGAAAGCTCTTGGAGTTGAAGTTGAAGAAGACTCTTGATTTGTGTTTGTTTTTCTTCTTCAATCTTCAGTAAGAATAAGGTGAAAACAGGTTATTTTCTGCACAGAGTATTTCTGAGAGTTTTTTTTTGTATATTCTCTAGTTCTATATTTTATCTTGTCTTTGACTAAAAAGAGAAAATCTCTTTTATATTCTGCAGTTGAATTCTCCTTTGAAATTTGAATCTCAAACATTGATTGTTGATTGTCTGGAGAATGAAAATCGGCAGGAGAATATTGTCTTTAATGATTTTCCCCAACTGTCCCAATAAATTAAGTAAGTAATTAACCTGATGAAGACCATAAATAATGCTGCCAATAACGGCTATATTCAGAGAATATGAGCATTAATTAGTCAGGAAATTACTGCTAAATAATATCTTTCACTATTATAAGGGAAAAGTTGTCTTTGGTGAAACATTCAAAAATACCAATTATGCCCTTTTTATATTTTAATGACTTGACATATATTATAATCTATTTCAAAGAAATTAAAATACAGTGTCCATTTAAGTAATTACACTATTAAAAATTAGAAGTAATGATGAAAATCCAATTAAATTCAAAAAAAATTTAGTAGAGCTCCTACACTTACTATGGTAGGTTGTCATTAGGCATGTCACCGGTCTATTCAAGGAAGGTTGTCATTAGGCATATCAATGGTATTTTTGAGGTGATGACATTAAAGCAATCAACTTTATTAAACTCAAAATTAATATTTTTAGGTCAAAACGTACATTGTTTCACAAAATAAAAATTGTAATATTTATGTATATTTTTTTACGGTCATTTTGAGTACTCATATGTATATGTTGTGGGCGAAACCCGCCTTGATGGGGCGGACGAACCCCATGTTTGTCGGTCGGGTACTGTCGTGCATGGCCATAGGGGCGGAGCCCCGTGTCGGGCACTTGAATGGACAGTATCTGACCTGCGACGGCGGGCTTCGCCCGCCCCGGCTCGATGCTCTCGGGCGGTCTTCGACCGCATCCAGGAATTGGATGGGGGCAAAACCTGACCGGCGATGATGGGTTTCGCCTGCCCCATCAAGGCGGGTTTCGCCCGCAACATATACATATGAGTACTTAAAATGACCGTAAAAAATATACATAAATATTACAATTTTTATTTTGTAAAATAATATACGTTTTGACCTAAAAATATTAATTTTGACTTTAAAAAGTTGATTCATATAATGTCATCACCTCGAAAATACCACTAATATGGCTAATGACAAATTTTCTTGAATAGATTGCTGACATGCCTAATGACAACCTATCATAGTAGGTGTATGAGCTCTACTAAAAAACTTTTTGAATTTAAATGAATTTTCATCATTACTTCTAATTTTTTGATAGTGTAATTACTTGAATGGATATTGTATTTTAATTTCTTTGAAATATATTATAATATACGTCAAGTCATTAAAATATAAAAATGAGGGCATAATTGATATTTTTGAATGTTTCACCAAAGACAACTTTTCCCTTATAATAGTGAAATATATATATATATATATATATATATATATATATATATATATATATATATATATATATATATATATATATATATATATATATATATATATATATATATATGAGTGACAGGCACGGGCCTTCGGCCCGGGGGGCATATGTCGTGGGTGCGACAAATGTCGTGGGTGCGACAAATGTCGTGGTTGCGACAAATGTCGTGGGTGCGACAAATGTCGTGGGTGCGACAAATGTCGTGGGTGCGACAAATGTCGTGGGTGCGACAAATGTCGTGGGTGCGACAAATGTCGTGGGTGCGACAAATGTCGTGGGTGCGACAAATGTCGTGGGTGCGACAAATGTCGTGGGTGCGACAAATGTCGTGGGTGCGACAAATGTCGTGGGTGCAACATATGTCGTGGGTGCGACATATGTCGTGGGTGCGACATTCGTCGTGGGTGCGACATTCGTCGTGGGTGCGACATTCGTCGTGGGTGCGACATTCGTCGACGGGTGCGACATTCGTCGACGGGTGCGATATTTGTCGTGGGGAACAATAACCATCTAAGAATGACTTCCAACTATAAATTAGTATCAACAATGTTTGGTTATATAGAAAATGATATTGACGATAGAGTTTCTGAATTGATTAAAGATATGATGATATTATAACAATATAAGTTCTTTACAAAGCACATTAACAAAAACATACATGCATCTTACCTGAACATATACCACAATTGATATCCTCATACCCATCATTTTTAACTCAAATGAAGTGTAGTCTTTTAATCATCTAACAAAACGTATGATCTGCAAAATAGAAATTTTTAAAAAATAAGTACATTAATTTTAAATTTCAGTCTTTCTGCAAAAACGAAATCTGCAATGACAAAGAATATCAGAACTTTATTGTACCTTGTGCATTGTTCAATCAGAGGCAGCACGAGATCATACGCAGTGGGATCTTGAAAATATAGCTAAAAACAATCAACGTCATGATTCTGCAGTGAGCAATGAAAATGAATCTTTATTTTAGTCTTCGACCAATTGAAGTAGTTCTTATTTATGAAATAAAATTTAGTTGTATTTGATATCATACCGTGCTTCTCATTGTTGTGGAGTCAACTCGATCAAATATTTCTCTGAATACCACATTTTTAGTGAACACGCCTTCATGACCCTCGATAACATAGTTTTTTTACTAATACTCTTTTGGTATGTGTTGAAACCCCTCGAGATAAAGCAACGTACAATCGACCATGACTGAATACATGATTTGGAAGATAGATCCCGACATTCCCTATTGTCTGTCCCTGAGACTTGTTAATTGTTAAAGCGAAGCTCAATCAGACAGGAAATTGTTTTCTAGTTAGTTCAAACGGCATCTTGTAATCCTCTACACTCTTAAGTGGTATGCGTGGAATAAAAACTCTTAAACCCTTGAAATGTCCTACCAATATATTTGCCTCAATGATATTTCTTCCAAATCTACGACATATTAGTCTAGTGTCGTTGCATAATCCAATTTTTGGAT
The DNA here is from genome assembly GCA_039583875.1 of Platanthera guangdongensis. Taxonomy (NCBI): domain Eukaryota; kingdom Viridiplantae; phylum Streptophyta; class Magnoliopsida; order Asparagales; family Orchidaceae; genus Platanthera; species Platanthera guangdongensis. Next base: position 151,460,591 of record CM077156.1, on the reverse strand, counting down.
CTATATTTCGGAGCAGCATAATGGGGCAGCCACGCTTTAATGTTAGTTTGTGCGGGGGTAGATTTCCGGGATTAATTGAGTTTAAAAATTCTTTGAGATATAAGTTATGGTTATCATCAGAGACAGAGTCAAAAGAATAGTAAGTTGTACTATCCCCCGGGAACATAAACATGCATTTTTCATTCAGGTTGTTAACATTTTCATTCAATGGAGTTATCAGGGCCCTTGTCTCCATGTACTCGACATCACTACTGTCGATATTGTACATTTGCATATTAGGGAAAACAAAATTTATTAAATCATCAACTGAATGCTCCCTTCCCAAGACAAAACAATTGTGTCAAGAAGCCGAATCATATCATTCTCTACTGTTGGATCCTCGCCATTTCCAACCCTGAGTAAGTATTCTGCAAATCGGATGTCATCGCGTGCCCTCATATTTTCTGTTAGTTTAAGCAACTTCACTTCTGGCCATAAGAAAGACTCAACGATGCTTGACCTAATTATCTCCAGTTTTGTACCATTCACATTGACGGGTGTAACCTGTCTGAAATCACCCCCCATTATAAGAACCTTTCCACCAAAAGGTTTGTCATTTTCCAGCACATCTCGCAATGTACGGACTAGTATTTCAAAAGTTTTCTTGTTTGTCATGGGCGCCTCATCCCAGATAATTGCAGATGCAAGTTCGACCAGTTTGCACATATCTTATTGTTTACTGAAACCACAATTCAATACGTTTTCGAGTTTAATAAGTATTTTGAATCGGGAGTGTGCAGTGCAGCCACCCGGAAGCAAATTTGCTGTTATACCAGAAGTTGCAGTAGCTATAATAATGCGTCCTTATTTACGGAAAGTTGCTAATATAGACCGGTAGAGGAAAGTTTTACCGGTCCCACCAGGGCCGTCAACGAAAAAAATAGCTCTGTTTCCTTCTGCTATACTTTTGCATATAGTGTTGTATGCAATTTGTTGTACATTATTCAAGAGTGCCGTCGAATGTAAATCCGCATCGAATATTGGAATTGAGAGTTCGTTGTCAATCAAACCGGGTAAGTCTACCGAATATTGTATGCCCTCGCTTAATCTTGGCAAGTCAAAATCTTTAGTGCTTTTATTATATTGTTCGAAAACATTGTTTAGCTCACAAAGTAATCTATTAATTAAGAAATTAATGTTTGAAGTGCTGGTGCTACCGTAATCTTCGATCATTGTCATATGATTTTCTTCCCAGATTGTCCTAACCCCAGTCGGCTGACAATACAACAATATTGTTGCAAATAATCTTCGTAATGCACGAGGCATTTTGAAATTTCTGCCTTCAGCCAGACATTCTCTAATGATGTTGTCTTCTTCAAGCAACCCGTGCTTCTCAGCAACTTCTTTGAATGTTGCACAACGATGCCCATTGACAGTGTATAGGTTATCAAATGATGTTGGTGCTGGAATGTGGTTTAGTAGGAGACGCAAGTAGAATCGTTCTCCCTCCGTTGGTGATACAGCGTAAATGCGACCAATGACTATTCGATTCTTGTGTCTTTTTATCCATCTCCTTGTTGGAGTAAGCCATCGGTAGTGTCTTGCGAAGTCCACATATAAATATTGTGTGGATTCTAACTCGTCGTTGTATATTTGAAGAACTCTGTTAACATTGTTCGTGAATTACGTTCATCAGCGAGCCCATTAGAGACAGTCTGATTAGCTTGAAACCTAACTTGATGTTGATTAGGTAGATGGATTTGTAATCTTACAACCGAAGGATATGTTTGATACATATGGTATTTGAACAACCTCCATGAAGCTTCGGGAGGGCAAATCCAACGTCCATCGACGTATTTACTTACTTCGCCATAGTTCTGACCCGAGCGTACTTTGAATGCAACCCAGTCAGGACCCTTGTATACGTACTTGTATAGGTATTTGATGCTCTTAGTGCTACTGCATATTTCCACGTTTATATGACAATCATATTTGAGTAGAAGCCAGGGGTTGTACGGAATGACCCAGCCATTATCGATTACCAAGTTGTCATCACGACCCAGTGTTATTCTCCTGTCATCGTCCCGGTGATGGTATAGGGGATACGAATCAATTCTGTGTGTTGTGCTTTCAATGAAAGGTTTTGGGAATCCCTTTTTGCATACATTATTTTTCATGCATTGTGCGTTCGGTCTCAATCGTCCACACGGCACGTGTATTATATGTTTAAGTACTGCATTATATAGCTCGGGTTCTTCTGTTTCTATCGGTATTTCTGCTCGTATGACCCCGTCATAATCGTCTGGACTATTGAGCCTATCGTGCTCATTGAAAATAAATAGCATATGTGCATGTAGTAGTCCATACTTTTGAAACTCGACAACATGAACGTGAGCAACCACTCTACCAAGAATGCCTTTGTGGAAAACGTCGTCCTTTAAACATTCTAGCTTTGCATGGAAAATTCTAGAGATTAAATCTGGGCGATCTTGAGGCGTTTGTCCAGGAGAGAGCTCGTTGATTATCTCCGACCACGAAGGATTACACGTCATTGTTAGGAAAATATCTGGCTTGCCAAAATTGCGCACAATTGCCATAGCATCCTGATGCCTCTGGTACATATCTCCGGGACTTCCGATAAAAGATGACGGTAAGATTGTTCTACGTCCCACATTACCTGTAAAATGATTAAATAAAATTAATTTATAAGTTATGTAGAACCGTAAGCTTTAAAATGTGACTTTCTATCAAGTATGATTGATTTTATATGTACCTGCGTCATTTTCACCAGATATAAACAATCTTGTAAACCTTGATAATGCTCAGCCCTAATATCACTTTGGTGGGACCGAATCCAGCATAGTTTTTGGGTTTCAACTTTTATGTACATATCAACCATGTATTGTTGTAGTAAACTTCCAGCATGTAGTAGTATAGAAGGTGTGTTTCTGCATTGCTGCATATAAAATCTCTAAATTAGCAGCTAGATATAAAAAAGTAAGATTTCTATTATATGTGTTGTTGTATTTGTTTTGCCTGAAGCAAGTATGAGTAGTAGTCGCAGCACCTAGTTCGTTCGGTACGATCAAGTAGTTCGTCTCCACGCCAACTGTACGTCCCGTGCGGTAGTAGTAGCGGATACTGTAGAGGGTCATAAAATCCAGAGTACTCCTTGATAGATATTAGATTGCCTGAAGCTGTTTCGATGAGTATGTCTCTATCGTTGGTTTCCATAAAGTCATCAGCTCCTACCAATATCGCCGCAACCTGTGATGTCGTTGGGAGTGAGTACTGACGCTCAACTGAAGGCCTCTCCTTAATTAATAATCTACACTATTGAAGATTTGGTTGTTTTGCAAGCTTCCTGAAAGTCTGTACGAAGGGGTTTACCGCATCTAGTATGCTGGAGATCTTTTCAAGTATTGGGATATGAAGTCCTGGACTCTCGAGCAACCTATTCTCAACTTCATGTTCAGTGTCATAAATGAACATTTGTAAGAAACGTGGGCGAGTACCATTTTCTGGGAGGAGAGAGCCAATCTTGTGATATATTGCACCGTACGCTCTAAAAGTATAGATACCCTGATTAAATGCTGGCACGTTTTCATCAAATGTGACTCCCATAGATGTGAATGAGTATACGTGATTGTAAGCACGTATATTCTATCTAAAGTTGCGTGCTTCGGTAGTTTGTGCAGTGTACAGTTCAAGTAGCTCAGGCGGTGCCGTGATATTAGGTAGATTCATTAAACCTCCTTTGCAGCATAGAGTTGATGTCTCTGTGTGGAAAAGCTTTACATGACAATGTGAACAAATAGTAGAGGAAGAGAGTGTGACTGTGGGCACATTAAGTGCGGGGTAACAGTTTCATGCTGTGAAATGTGTTGTCGTTCTTCGATTTGGGTTATTGCCTGCATGTTAACATGGAGAATTTATTACGCAAGAAATGTGATTAAGAGGTCCAAATGTTGAAATTGCACAGACATAAAGGAGACTACCAAGAAGGCTAGACGGCCCTGTAGACATCTCTACATCGGCTTCATTTGTAGTTCTTTGTTCTTGTAGACGTGCAGTTCTTCGTTGAATTTGTGTTTGTATGTTTGCTTGACGTCTTCTAGTACTTGGTTCTCCGCACTGTAGTCGTTGGGTATTGGCTAGCGCCCTTTGAGGGATTTCAACACCTACAAAATGGTAAGAGTTTTATGTCTGTTTAAATAGAATTCTTGTTGTTATAGTTACGTGTGTAATAAAATTGAATAGATGAGGTTGGTTTGAGACTGATTTAGTCCTATTAGTGTATGTAGAATAGGTGGATGTTGAACATAAGGTGTTGTGGGATTACTTGTCTGCATGTTATTAGTTTGTTGTTGTTCGGAGAGATTCTCTGTTGTAGCAGTTGTTTCCATGAGTCGTTGAAGTTGTCGTGCTTCTCTTCTTCGAGCATTTGTTGCATCACGTCGGTCTTGAGATGATGCATACATTCGTGGCCTTCCTCTTGGGCGATATGTTCCCGGTGGCAAGCCGGTGGTGTTTGCTTCATGTAGATGGTGAAGCTCGCGTCTTCTTTCAGCACGTGCTTGAAGCTTGGTGGTCATTGGCATCTAAATTTGGCGGACATGCAGTTGTGATTACAATCAACATGGATTAAACACAAATCATGTAAAAATAAACAACATATTTGAGATTGAAGGGGTATATAAATTTAACAATTTTTTGTTAGAGCTAAACAAAAGTGTTTCAGTTACGTCATTATTGAGGTGATGTGTAAATTGGTGGTCTTCCTCTTGGTCGAGACGGTCGCCAGGATGCATAGGTTGTTCTTTGGTTTGCTTCAGTTGTGGTGTAGCTTTCATTTGTCACGGCATGTAGTGGATGATGTTGATGTTCACTTGCGTTGACCACATTTTGTTGGTTTGTGGTTGACATCTTAAGTTGATTAAAATAAGAGAGAAAGTGCTAGAAATATTCCAAAAATTCAACTCTTAAATCCAAATATAGCTAAACGCCTATTATTGAAACCAAGAATTAAAGCTAATAAAATTTTCTCATGAGAACAAAATCTTCTACTCTGATGCAAGGAAAGTAATAACTAAAAAAAGATATAGAAAAACTGTATAATTGAACAAAGAAAAAGGCACATGAAGTTAGCATCGAGTGTAACATATTGCAATAAGTAAACATTGAATTTCATCGTACCTGAAATGATTGGAGGAAAAGGATGTACTCTCAAATCTGTTGCTGAATTCTTATGACCATTAACAATGCGAGCGTGTTGAACGTATTATTATACTACTGCATTAGCATAAAAATGGTTGATGGGAGGAATTCATTAAATGAAATTTAACCTGAGAGAAAAAGTGAAATCAAATCCAAAATTCATTCTCGCAGAAATTCATTCTCCCCAAAATTCATTCTCTCAGATCTGAATTTGATTTCAAATCAAGAATTGAAAACAATATGACAATCAGATATAAATATTCTGCCTAACAAACTTCTTTGAATGGCATATGAAGCTGAAGTAGAAGAGGTAGTAAGTGCAGTAGAATAAAGTGTTATTTGAAAAAGAATTCGGGTAGAGCAAACAATATAAAGGCTCATCAAAGCTTGGTGAGGGGCTGAGGTTTCAGAGATACTTTTATAAACAGAATTGTTGTCTTAAGTCCTCATATAATCATACATTGTTGAGACATTGCAATGAACATGTAGTAAGCATTGTTGATTAATTGAAAACAATCACTATAAATAGAAATATTAAGCGTTGCAGATTAATTGTTGAGGCATTGCAGTGAACATGTAATATAATCTGAGAAAATAAAACAGAAATTGTAAATGTAACTCCAAAAATGGAAATTGTAACTATAAAACAAAGAACGGAAATCAAATCCTAAATGTGAATCAAGGGTGAATATATCACTGAGAAATTGGTGCTTTTATGTTTGGTTAATTCAGGTCGGTGCAAAAATTCTTAGAGAAATTGCTGGTATTTGTTTTTTGAATCGCATCTTCTCACTGATTTAGCTCCAGATTTAGCCCCATTATTGAAATATTGCTAACACAAAATCATTAAGCGTATGAATGAATGAACTGATGGGAAGACAGGAGCAAAACCATGCATAGTTCTGGTGTCAAGAGCATTAACACCACCAAACACCACCAACTCAATGTATAAAAACTATGCATATTTGCAAAACCATTAAGCGGATCTGGGTTTTGATGCTTACAAAATACAGTCTCCCAGTCAGAGAGGATGGGCCATAATCTGTAGGGGGATTGAAGGAGGTAGAGCATTCAGACATTGACAGTTTGGAGGAGGTAGAGCATTAGGACAAATGAGTGGGTATGACACCACCAACTCAATGTTTTTTCAAATATGCATAGTTTTTATACATTGAGTTGGTGGTGTTTGGTGGTGTTAATGCTCTTGACACCAGTATTAACACCAACTCAAGTACGGAGCAGAGGACTTGCCATTAAGCGAATCTGGGTTTTGATGCGCGACCAGTGCGCGGAGGGGGGGAGACAGGAGTAAAACCAACATTAATGAGTGAAATCATTAAGCGAATCGATGAGAGAAATACCTTTTTCAGATTCCAGATTTAGTTCGATTTTTGATATGTTGTTAACACAAAATCATTAAGCGGATCAATGAGCGAATCGATGGGAAGACAGGAGTAAAACCAACATCAATGAGCGAGTCGATGGGAGAAATTTCTTCTTCCAGAATTAGTGAGTGAAGTTTTTGGTCTGATCTGGGAGAAAACATTTGAAATGTTTAGGGAACCGATGGGAAGACAGGAGTTAAACCAATATCAATGAGCGAATCGATGAGAGAAATACCTTTTTCTGGAATCAATGAGTGAAGTTTTCGGTCGGATCTGGGAGAAAACATTTGAAATGTTGACCTCTGTTTTGCGAGGAACAGTGAGTGAGAAGATGCACGACCAGTGCGCGGCAGATGGGGGTTGTGTGAGGGCGGCGAGCATCGTCTGGAGGAAAGAAGAAGGCGGGGCAGGCCGGCGACGGCTGGTTCCAATGCGCGACGGAGGCGGGTGAGAAGATGAGCGATTGTGCAGCCGTGCGGGAGCGAGGGAGCGATAAAGTAGGGCACAGGAATGGGCAGCGGGTTTAAGCATTTTTTGGCGATTGAGTTAGAGGAGTACGGTACATGATTTATGATGAATGGTTGTGATTCTTTAGATGTCCTAATTAGCTAGTCAAATTAGCCAGTCAAACAGCCGGTGGTGTTTGCTTCATGTAGATGGCGAAGCTCGCGTCTTCTTTCAGCACGTGCTTGAAGCTTGGCGGTCATTGGCATCTAAATTTGGCGGACATGCAGTTGTGATTACAATCAACATGTATTAAACACAAATCATGTAAAAATAAACAACATATTTGAGATTGAAGGGGTATATAAATTTAACAATTTTTTGTTAGAGCAAAACAAAAGTGTTTCAGTTACGTCATTATTGAGGTGATGTGTAAATTGGTGGTCTTCCTCTTGGTCGAGACGGTCGCCGGGATGCATAGGTTGTTCTTTGGTTTGCTTCGGTTGTGGTGTAGCTTTCATTTGTCACGGCATGTAGTGGATGATGTTGATGTTCACTTGCGTTGACCACATTTTGTTGGTTTGTGGTTGACATCTTAAGTTGATTAAAATAAGAGAGAAAGTCTTAGAAATATTCCAAAAATTCAACTCTTAAATCCAAATATAGCTAAACGCCTATTATTGAAACCAAAAATTAAAGCTAATAAAATTTTCTCATGTGAACAAAATCTTCTACTCTGATGCAAGGAAAGTAATAACTAAAAAAAAGATACAGAAAAACTGTATAATTGAACAAAGAAAAAGGCACATGAAGTTAGCATCGAGTGTAACATATTGCAATAAGTAAACATTGAATTTCATCGTACTTGAAATGATTGGAGGAAAAGGATGTACTCTCAAATCTGTTGCTGAATTCTTATGACCATTAACAATGCGAGCGTGTTGAACGTATTATTATACTACTGCATTAGCATAAAATGGTTGATGGGAGGAATTCATTAAATGAAATTTAACCTGAGAGAAAAAGTGAAATCAAATCCAAAATTCATTCTCCCCAAAATGCATTCTCTCAGATCTGAATTTGATTTCGAAATCAAGAATTGAAAACAATATGACAATCAGATATAAATATTCTGCCTAACAAACTTCTTTGAATGGCATATGAAGCTGAAGTAAAAGAGGTAGTAAGTGCAGTAGAATAAAGTGTTATTTGAAAAATAATTCGGGTAGAGCAAACAATATAAAGGCTCATCAAAGCTTGGTGAGGGGCTGAGGTTTCAGAGATACTTTTATAAACAGAATTGTTGTCTTAAGTCCTCATATAATCATACATTGTTGAGACATTGCAATGAACATGTAGTAAGCATTGTTGATTAATTGAAAGCAATCACTATAAATAGAAATATTAAGCGTTGCAGATTAATTGTTGAGGCATTGCAGTGAACATGTAATATAATCTGAGAAAATAAAACAGAAATTGTAAATGTAACTCCAAAAATGGAAATTGTAACTATAAAACAAAGAACGGAAATCAAATCCTAAATGTGAATCAAGGGTGAATATATCACTGAGAAATTGGTACTTTTATGTTTGGTTAATTCAGGTCGGTGCAAAAATTCTTAGAGAAATTCCTGGTATTTGTTTTTTGAATCGCATCTTCTCACTGATTTAGCTCCAGATTTAGCCCCATTATTGAAATATTGCTAACACAAAATCATTAAGCGGATGAATGAATGAACTGATGGGAAGACAGGAGCAAAACCATGCATAGTTCTGGTGTCAAGAGCATTAACACCACCAAACACCACCAACTCAATGTATAAAAACTATGCATATTTGCAAAACCATTAAGCGGATCTGGGTTTTGATGCTTACAAAATACAGTCTCCCAGTCAGAGAGGATGGGTCATAATCTGTAGGGGGATTGAAGGAGGTAGAGCATTCAGACATTGACAGTTTGGAGGAGGTAGAGCATTAGGACAAATGAGTGGGTATGACACCACCAACTCAATGTTTTTTCAAATATGCATAGTTTTTATACATTGAGTTGGTGGTGTTTGGTGGTGTTAATGCTCTTGACACCAGTATTAACACCAACTCAAGTACGGAGCAGAGGACTTGCCATTAAGCGGATCTGGGTTTTGATGCGCGACCAGTGCGCGGAGGGGGAAGACAGGAGTAAAACCAACATTAATGAGCGAAATCATTAAGCGAATCGATGAGAGAAATACCTTTTTCAGATTCCAGATTTAGTTCGATTTTTGATATGTTGTTAACACAAAATCATTAAGCGGATCAATGAGCGAATCGATGGGAAGACAGGAGTAAAACCAACATCAATGAGCGAGTCGATGGGAGAAATTTCTTCTTCCAGAATTAGTGAGTGAAGTTTTTGGTCTGATCTGGGAGAAAACATTTGAAATGTTTAGGGAACCGATGGGAAGACAGGAGTTAAACCAATATCAATGAGCGAATCGATGAGAGAAATACCTTTTTCTAGAATCAATGAGTGAAGTTTTCGGTCGGATCTGGGAGAAAACATTTGAAATGTTGACCTCTGTTTTGCGAGGAACAGTGAGTGAGAAGATGCACGACCAGTGCGCGGCAGATGGGGGTTGTGCGAGGGCGGCGAGCATCGTCTGGCGGAAAGAAGAAGGTGGGGTAGGCCGGCGATGGCTGGTTCTAATACGCGACGGAGGCGGGTGAGAAGATGAGCGATTGTGCAGCCGTGCGGGAGCGAGGGAGCGATAAAGTAGGGCACAGGAATGGGCAGCGGGTTTTAAGCATTTTTTGGCGATTGAGTTAGAGGAGTACGGTACATGATTTATGATGAATGGTTGTGATTCTTTAGATGTCCTAATTAGCTAGTCAAATTAGCCAGTCAAACAGCCGGTGGTGTTTGCTTCATGTAGATGGCGAAGCTCACGTCTTCTTTCAGCACGTGCTTGAAGCTTGGCGGTCATTGGCATCTAAATTTGGCGGACATGCAGTTGTGATTACAATCAACATGGATTAAACACAAATCATGTAAAAATAAACAACATATTTGAGATTGAAGGGGTATATAAATTTAACATTTTTTTGTTAGAGCAAAACAAAAGTGTTTCAGTTACGTCATTATTGAGGTGATGTGTAAATTGGTGGTCTTCCTCTTGGTCGAGACGGTCGCCGGGACTCATAGGTTGTTCTTTGGTTTGCTTCGGTTGTGGTGTAGCTTTCATTTGTCACGGCATGTAGTGGATGATGTTGATGTTCACTTGCGTTGACCACATTTTGTTGGTTTGTGGTTGACATCTTAAGTTGATTAAAATAAGAGAGAAAGTGCTAGAAATATTCCAAAAATTCAACTCTTAAATCCAAATATAGCTAAACGCCTATTATTGAAACCAAGAATTAAAGCTAATGAAATTTTCTCATGAGAACAAAATATTCTACTCTGATGCAAGGAAAGTAATAACTAAAAAAATGATACAGAAAAACTGTATAATTGAACAAAGAAAAAGGCACATGAAGTTAGCATCGAGTGTAACATATTGCAATAAGTAAACATTGAATTTCATCGTACCTGAAATGATTGGAGGAAAAGGATGTACTCTCAAATCTGTTGCTGAATTCTTATGACCATTAACAATGCGAGCGTGTTGAACGTATTATTATACTACTGCATTAGCATAAAAATGGTTGATGGGAGGAATTCATTAAATGAAATTTAACCTGAGAGAAAAAGTGAAATCAAATCCAAAATTCATTCTCGCAGAAATTCATTCTCCCCAAAATTCATTCTCTCAGATCTGAATTTGATTTCGAAATCAAGAATTGAAAACAATATGACAATTAGATATAAATATTCTGCCTAACAAACTTCTTTGAATGGCATATGAAGCTGAAGTAAAAGAGGTAGTAAGTGCAGTAGAATAAAGTGTTATTTGAAAAAGAATTCGGGTAGAGCAAACAATATAAAAGCTCATCAAAGCTTGGTGAGGGGCTGAGGTTTCAGAGATACTTTTATAAACAGAATTGTTGTCTTAAGTCCTCATATAATCATACATTGTTGAGACATTGCAATGAACATGTAGTAAGCATTGTTGATTAATTGAAAGCAATCACTATAAATAGAAATATTAAGCGTTGCAGATTAATTGTTGAGGCATTGCAGTGAACATGTAATATAATCTGAGAAAATAAAACAGAAATTGTAAATGTAACTCCAAAAATGGAAATTGTAACTATAAAACAAAGAACGGAAATCAAATCCTAAATATGAATCAAGGGTGAATATATCACTGAGAAATTGGTGCTTTTATGTTTGGTTAATTCAGGTCGGTGCAAAAATTCTTAGAGAAATTGCTGGTATTTGTTTTTTGAATCGCATCTTCTCACTGATTTAGCTCCAGATTTAGCCCCATTATTGAAATATTGCTAACACAAAATCATTAAGCGGATGAATGAATGAACTGATGGGAAGACAGGAGCAAAACCATGCATAGTTCTGGTGTCAAGAGCATTAACACCACCAAACACCACCAACTCAATGTATAAAAACTGTGCATATTTGCAAAACCATTAAGCGGATCTGGGTTTTGATGCTTACAAAATACAGTCTCCCAGTCAGAGAGGATGGGTCATAATCTGTAGGGGGATTGAAGGAGGTAGAGCATTCATACATTGACAGTTTGGAGGAGGTAGTGCATTAGGACAAATGAGTGGGTATGACACCACCAACTCAATGTTTTTTCAAATATGCATAGTTTTTATACATTGAGTTGGTGGTGTTTGGTGGTGTTAATGCTCTTGACACCAGTATTAACACCAACTCAAGTACGGAGCAGAGGACTTGCCATTAAGCGGATCTGGGTTTTGATGCGCGACCAGTGCGCGGAGGGGGGAAGACAGGAGTAAAACCAACATTAATGAGCGAAATCATTAAGCGAATCGATGAGAGAAATACCTTTTTCAGATTCCAGATTTAGTTCGATTTTTGATATGTTGTTAACACAAAATCATTAAGCGGATCAATGAGCGAATCGATGGGAAGACAGGAGTAAAACCAACATCAATGAGCGAGTCGATGGGAGAAATTTCTTCTTCCAGAATTAGTGAGTGAAGTTTTTGGTCTGATCTGGGAGAAAACATTTGAAATGTTTAGGGAACCGATGGGAAGACAGGAGTTAAACCAATATCAATGAGCGAATCGATGAGAGAAATACCTTTTTCTAGAATCAATGAGTGAAGTTTTCGGTCGGATCTGGGAGAAAACATTTGAAATGTTGACCTCTGTTTTGCGAGGAACAGTGAGTGAGAAGATGCACGACCAGTGCACGACAGATGGGGGTTGTGCGAGGGCGGCGAGCATCGTCTGGAGGAAAGAAGAAGGCGGGGCAGGCTGGCGACGGCTGGTTCCAATGCGCGACGGAGGCGGGTGAGAAGATGAGCGATTGTGCAGCCGTGCGGGAGCGAGGGAGCGATAAAGTAGGGCACGAGAATGGGCAGCGGGTTTTAAGCATTTTTTGGCGATTGAGTTAGAGGAGTACGGTACATGATTTATGATGAATGGCTGTGATTCTTTAGATGTCCTAATTAGCTAGTCAAATTAGCCAGTCAAACAGCCGGTGGTGTTTGCTTCATGTAGATGGCGAAGCTCGCGTCTTCTTTCAGCACGTGCTTGAAGCTTGGCGGTCATTGGCATCTAAATTTGGCGGACATGCAGTTGTGATTACAATCAACATGGATTAAACACAAATCATGTAAAAATAAACAACATATTTGAGATTGAAGGGGTATATAAATTTAACAATTTTTTGTTAGAGCAAAACAAAAGTGTTTCAGTTACGTCATTATTGAGGTGATGTGTAAATTGGTGGTCTTCCTCTTGGTCGAGACGGTCGCCGGGATGCATAGGTTGTTCTTTGGTTTGCTTCGGTTGTGGTGTAGCTTTCATTTGTCACGGCATGTAGTGGATGATGTTGATGTTCACTTGCGTTGACCACATTTTGTTGGTTTGTGGTTGACATCTTAAGTTGATTAAAATAAGAGAGAAAGTGCTAGAAATATTCCAAAAATTCAACTCTTAAATCCAAATATAGCTAAACGCCTATTATTGAAACCAAGAATTAAAGCTAATAAAATTTTCTCATGAGAACAAAATCTTCTACTCTGATGCAAGGAAAGTAATAACTAAAAAAAAGATACAGAAAAACTGTATAATTGAACAAAGAAAAAGGCACATGAAGTTAGCATCGAGTGTAACATATTGCAATAAGTAAACATTGAATTTCATCGTACCTGAAATGATTGGAGGAAAAGGATGTACTCTCAAATCTGTTGCTGAATTCTTATGACCATTAACAATGCGAGCGTGTTGAACGTATTATTATACTACTGCATTAGCATAAAAATGGTTGATGGGAGGAATTCATTAAATGAAATTTAACCTGAGAGAAAAAGTGAAATCAAATCCAAAATTCATTCTCGCAGAAATTCATTTTCCCCAAAATTCATAAACTCAGATCTGAATTTGATTTCGAAATCAAGAATTGAAAACAATATGACAATCAGATATAAATATTCTGCCTAACAAACTTCTTTGAATGGCATATGAAGTTGAAGTAAAAGAGGTAGTAAGTGCAGTAGAATAAAGTGTTATTTGAAAAAGAATTCGGGTAGAGCAAACAATATAAAGGCTCATCAAAGCTTGGTGAGGGGCTGAGGTTTCAGAGATACTTTTATAAACAGAATTGTTGTCTTAAGTCCTCATATAATCATACATTGTTGAGACATTGCAATGAACTTGTAGTAAGCATTGTTGATTAATTGAAAGCAATCACTATAAATAGAAATATTAAGCGTTGCAGATTAATTGTTGAGGCATTGCAGTGAACATGTAATATAATCTGAGAAAATAAAACAGAAATTGTAAATATAACTCCAAAAATGGAAATTGTAACTATAAAACAAAGAACGGAAATCAAATCCTAAATGTGAATCAAGGGTGAATATATCACTGAGAAATTGGTGCTTTTATGTTTGGTTAATTCAGGTCGGTGCAAAAATTCTTAGAGAAATTGCTGGTATTTGTTTTTTGAATCGCATCTTCTCACTGATTTAGCTCCAGATTTAGCCCCATTATTGAAATATTGCTAACACAAAATCATTAAGCGGATGAATGAATGAACTGATGGGAAGACAGGAGCAAAACCATGCATAGTTCTGGTGTCAAGATCATTAACACCACCAAACACCACCAACTCAATGTATAAAAACTATGCATATTTGCAAAACCATTAAGCGGATCTGGGTTTTGATGCTTACAAAATACAGTCTCCCAGTCAGAGAGGATGGGTCATAATCTGTAGGGGGATTGAAGGAGGTAGAGCATTCAGACATTGACAGTTTGGAGGAGGTAGAGCATTAGGACAAATGAGTGGGTATGACACCACCAACTCAATGTTTTTTCAAATATGCATAGTTTTTATACATTGAGTTGGTGGTGTTTGGTGGTGTTAATGCTCTTGACACCAGTATTAACACCAACTCAAGTACGGAGCAGAGGACTTGCCATTAAGCGGATCTGGGTTTTGATGCGCGACCAGTGCGCGGAGGGGGGAAGACAGGAGTAAAACCAACATTAATGAGCGAAATCATTAAGCGAATCGATGAGAGAAATACCTTTTTCAGATTCCAGATTAAGTTCGATTTTTGATATGTTGTTAACACAAAATCATTAAGCGGATCAATGAGCGAATCGATGGGAAGACAGGAGTAAAACCAACATCAATGAGCGAGTCGATGGGAGAAATTTCTTCTTTCAGAATTAGTGAGTGAAGTTTTTGGTCTGATCTGGGAGAAAACATTTGAAATGTTTAGGGAACCGATGGGAAGACAGGAGTTAAACCAATATCAATGAGCGAATCGATGAGAGAAATACCTTTTTCTAGAATCAATGAGTGAAGTTTTCGGTCGGATCTGGGAGAAAACATTTGAAACGTTGACCTCTATTTTGCGAGGAACAGTGAGTGAGAAGATGCACGACCAGTGCGCGGCAGATGGGGGTTGTGTGAGGGCGGCGAGCATCGTCTGGCGGAAAGAAGAAGGCGGGGCAGGCCGGCGACGGCTGGTTCCAATGCGCGACGGAGGCGGGTGAGAAGATGAGTGATTGTGCAACCGTGCGGGAGCGAGGGAGTGATAAAGTAGGGCACGGGAATGGGCAGCGGGTTTTAAGCATTTTTTGGCGATTGAGTTAGAGGAGTACGGTACATGATTTATGATGAATGGCTGTGATTCTTTAGATGTCCTAATTAGCTAGTCAAATTAGCCAGTCAAACAGCCGGTGGTGTTTGCTTCATGTAGATGGCGAAGCTCGCGTCTTCTTTCAGCATGTGCTTGAAGCTTGGCGGTCATTGGCATCTAAATTTGGCGGACATGCAGTTGTGATTACAATCAACATGGATTAAACACAAATCATGTAAAAATAAACAACATATTTGAGATTGAAGGGGTATATAAATTTAACAATTTTTTGTTAGAGCAAAACAAAAGTGTTTCAGTTACGTCATTATTGAGGTGATGTATAAATTGGTAGTCTTCCTCTTGGTCGAGACGGTCGCCGGGATGCATAGGTTGTTCTTTGGTTTGCGTCGGTTGTGGTGTAGCTTTCATTTGTCACGGCATGTAGTGGATGATGTTGATGTTCACTTGCGTTGACCACATTTTGTTGGTTTGTGGTTGACATCTTAAGTTGATTAAAATAAGAGAGAAAGTGCTAGAAATATTCCAAAAATTCAACTCTTAAATCCAAATATAGCTAAACGCCTATTATTGAAACCAAGAATTAAAGTTAATAAAATTTTCTCATGAGAACAAAATCTTCTACTCTGATGCAAGAAAAGTAATAACTAAAAAATAGATACAGAAAAACTGTATAATTGAACAAAGAAAAAGGCACATGAAGTTAGCATCGAGTGTAACATATTGCAATAAGTAAACATTGAATTTCATCGTACCTGAAATGATTGGAGGAAAAGGATGTACTCTCAAATCTGTTGCTGAATTCTTATGACCATTAACAATGCGAGCGTGTTGAACGTATTATTATACTACTGTATTAGCATAAAAATGGTTGATGGGAGGAATTCATTAAATGAAATTTAACCTGAGAGAAAAAGTGAAATCAAATCCAAAATTCATTCTCGCAGAAATTCATTCTCCCCAAAATTCATTCTCTCAGATCTGAATTTGATTTCGAAATCAAGAATTGAAAACAATATGACAATCAGATATAAATATTCTGCCTAACAAACTTCTTTGAATGGCATATGAAGCTGAAGTAAAAGAGGTAGTAAGTGCAGTAGAATAAAGTGTTATTTGAAACAGAATTCGGGTAGAGCAAACAATATAAAGGCTCATCAAAGCTTGGTGTGTAAGACCCCCTTTTTTTTCGACACCGGGGTCTTAGGCCCAGAACCGCCGTTTTGCGGTGACTCCTTCACGCCCTGAAGGGTCATCACCACAAAGCGCCGATTCTGCCGGCCAATTCGATCACATAAAGTAGCAAAATAATGAAGTAAATGTAAACTATCTGTCCACAGAGAATCACATGACATAATAAAAATAACTCCACGAAGGGAGTGTCCACAGAAAATGACATCAGAGTAGCAAATACGGGCTTATGCCCAGTACAACATATCCTCACTACAAAATCACTCATGCGGAAGCAAAAACTTAAAAACTACTCAGGGTCGAGACTCACGGTCCCGGCTGTGTGAACTCCGGAGCTAGACTGCCCCACCTCCAAGCGCACCGGTCTCTGGGGCTGCTCCTCCATGCTGGTCTCCGCGATCCCCTAAATGATGCGGTTCGAAAACCGTTAGTCTAAAAGACTAAGTCCTATCATCCCCCACCCCTTCCCCCACGGCTCCTAGGCACCGAGCGGAGAGGAAGAAAGGGGAGGACTTGAAGGTGGAGAATATCAAAAGCAGATGGCAGCGGTCCTATTCTAGCAAGTTCTATAACATATAAAGACAATAAGCTGTAATGTGAAATGTAACCTTCGCTTATGTGAAAAACACATAAGCCAAGGGGTCTTTTGCAAGGCTCCCATCGTATAAAAAGTCCCATACTGATTTATACGCTGGGGTGTCGGTGGTCAAACAGCAGTAACTAAGTATATCAAAATTAACCTTAATTTATAAACTTGCCCACACAAGCTTATAGACTAAGGGGTCATTTTGCAGGTCCTAATGTATAAGCGTCCCATTCCACTTATACATTAGGTGTCAGGGGTTAAGTGAATCGATTATGCTATGACATGCAAGTGGGTATGATGGACATGCAAGTGCAACGCACACACCCGACTCTGTGCACACAGACCTTTAGTTCCCCCTTTTTGGAGCCGTAACCTCCCAGGATACCTCCGTAGTGGCAGACGGAAGCGGTGGGTTGGGCCTCGCCCACCTCTAAACCAGTAAAGCACTACCGGTCAGACCTATCGTACGCCTCAACGCTTGGTGCACGAAGCGGACTCCTGCGTACTCTTGCCGGCTGGCGCACCAGACTTCTGTTGGCGAAGTGTTAACCACACTTGCCGGGTCGACGTATTGGCGTCGGTGCATCGACCCTCCAATACCGAAGACCCACCACCTTAATTTCCTTTCCTTTATGCACATGCAAATTTAGCGTAAACAAAACCCGAGCCGAAGCTCCCCGGACCAAAAGTCCGTCTTTTAACCATCCGAGCCGAAGCTCCCAGCTAACTTCTGGTGCTAACAGTGTTTGTGGATTGTGCAACCCTAATTACTAAGTTACTCTTTCCAGCTTGTTAAACAATTTACGTTAACCCAGGACTGCCCCCGGTATTCCCTGTGAAGGGCTCTCAAGGGGCACTAGGAACTATGCTGGGATTACGCCCAGCGTTCCCTTTCGCAAGGTACTTAATTTATTATTGGTTGATTCCCTTACCCTTTGTTTCTCATATTCCGATATGCTAATCCTAGGGTAATTTGACTCCAACTCTCCTTGGGTAGGACGATCTTTCGTCGGACCCGAACGCCTTTAAACCCTAGACAACCACACCCTACTCACTCATCTTCCAAAAATGCAGCCCATTCCACTTGTCCTTACAGCAAACCATCAAGACCCATCATACGTGCCCTAATTCATATCCAAATGAAATCCTGCAGTTTTGCTATATGCAGACCACTTAAGCTACGTGACCCGTAAAAAGGGAAGTACATGAAATACTCATCCAGTACCCTCATGATAATTATCAGAGGTCTTTTATGATAAATATAGACTAAATTCAGAAAATCATATTTTTCCCAATTAATCTACTATTTATTGAATTTTCCTCAAAAACTAGGCCATAGTCAATTTGAACATGAACCATAATATTTTCTCAGGCAATGGCCTCCTAAAATTTATATTCACTAAATAATAGAGAAATATTATTGGTTGCCAACTTTCATAATTTTCCAGATAGTTCTTGACCTCTAAAGGATTTAATTAAGTAATTCCTAAAATCAGATAAACATGAAGGAAGTGCCACAGATATGTCTCCAATAATTATGTAAAAATTACTAGAGCTTCATAAGGAAATAGAAACATCATGATGAGGAAATTATAATTTTTCAGATAATCTAACTGCCATTAATAAATTTTCAAAAGTTTCATAGAATTAAGCAGTTAAAGAAGCAGCTACCAAATATCATTCTTCCATAATTTCATAAAATTTTACAGAGATGGGTATCATGACTATAAGCCCCTTTGCTAAGTTTCATCAGGTTTAATCAAGTATATTTTGCTGCAAAAATTCCTAAGTGAAAATTGTAAAATATGACTTTGTGAATAAAGTACCAAAAATATTCATCCAAAATTTATTATAAAATTTCCAGAGATAGGTATACCCTAAACAACTACCCATTCAAAATCTCAGGCCTTTTCAGAAAGTTTTGGTATTAGATCTTATGGTTTCAAAGCTAGTGCCCTAAACTAGGGTTATGGATTTAAGGGGTCTTAAGTCTTCCAAAAACCCTAAAATTTTAACCACAGGACCATAGCAAACCTATGGGCATCATTCCCAAGTCTTAAGTCCATTCAAGGTCTTTTGACCCCAATTTCTCCAAACCCTAGAAATTTACCCTAAAGGGCCTACCCTACACTTCTAGGGCTACCCTAGCCCAATCCACTCCAAACTCCACAAGTGAGTGTAAAAAGTCAAATTATATCAGTGGCCAAAATTGCAGCCTCTGTTGAGGTGATTTGGTCACTCAAGACCAAAAGTGCCACTTTTGACCAAAATGCCCTTCATAGGGTATAAATAGGGTTGGGTCAAAACCTATTCAACACACATCCAAATCAGATGAAATTTTATACAGGAACCTAATTGGAGCCCAGGGACCACTCACCAAAATTTGGGAGGGTTTGGATATGTTTAGGGCACCTATTTAATTTATCTAATGATTATTAAATATTTACCAAAACTATAGAAATATTTTCCCCAAAAATTCCCATTTTTTGGCAGGCCCTAGGTATGTCTAGGATAGACTCTCTGCCAAAATTTCAGCCAATTTGGGCTTGGGGTGAAGAGTGGGCACTCAATTTAGTGACTGCCTAGTCCTAAGGGTATGTCCCACCAAAATGGGTGCCCTGGTCTAACCAGTGACCCAAAAGGGTCCAAACAATTTTTGCTGCAAACTAGACACCCTAAGCTACAATGTTCATGTTGGGCAAATTTCCACTCAGGGTCCCTAAGTATTTTTAAAACTTAAATACATTAAATACATACAGTGTGACAGAAATGAAATGATTCTTATTTAATCCTATAGTATTTGATCTGATGCCGCACGAATCTTGGCGCCGATCGACGGCATCTGGTCATCGTCCCCACTGTGCCAACGGCTGAGATTTGTTCTGCCTGGAGCGACTTCCAAGCCCTGCCGCCGGCGATCCAGCCCCTTCCCCGGCCGGCCACCGCCACCAACACCTCCGTTGAGGTGGTGGCTATCGTCAGGCGGCGGCTCCGCCGCCGGAGAGGCGTTTTCCGGTGGATTAAGCAAGAATTTTTCTTGCCGAAACCAGGAGAAATCCCGGATTCGATCGGGCTCAATTGAGCCCGAAACTCAAGCCTAAGGATTCCTAGGATCTACCCGCGAGTTAAGGAGAGGAGGAGGACCTTCCTGGCGGCCTGGATGCGAGAGGAGCGGCGGGATGCCATTGGCGACGGCGGCGGCGCTCGGCTTCTGCAACTGCACAGTGGAAGGGCTCGTCTCCTCCAGGTAAGTGCTCCAAAATGATCCCCTCGGCTCCCTGAAGGTGTTTAAATGGCAATTGGGGGAGGGGAGAGGCTGGTTCTTCAATGGCCATTATCACCATTAATGGAGTGGCTCGGGTTGTGTGGAGGGGGGCTGAACCCACCCCTTGGTGGCCGGGAAACGGTTGGAATCAACTCCTCTCCCCTAGAGGAGTTGATTACAGCCATCACTGGTGGCTGTTGGCCTTCCTTGGCCGGCTTCTCCCTTTCCTTTCCTCTTCCCCATTTTCTCTCTCCTCCATTATCATGGAGAGGAGTTCCTTTCTCTCTCCTAGTCACCTCTGGTTGACTAGTCAACCCACACAAGCTAAAGGCAGCCCAATAACCCATATTAATAATAAAAATGAGGTTAGCCCAAGTGGGGGAAATGGGTTTGAGCTTGGGTTAGCCCATTTAGGCTAATTTGACCTAACACTAGAATAGAGTTGACCTTGGTCAACATGACCAATT
Organism: Platanthera guangdongensis; assembly: GCA_039583875.1. Classification (NCBI taxonomy): domain Eukaryota; kingdom Viridiplantae; phylum Streptophyta; class Magnoliopsida; order Asparagales; family Orchidaceae; genus Platanthera; species Platanthera guangdongensis. Next base: position 151,439,814 of record CM077156.1, on the reverse strand, counting down.
GAGTTGACCCCAATGGATCCTTGGTGACCCATTGACTTCCCTTAGGGTCTAGGTAGGTTATGTAGGGTTACCCTGCACTTTGGAGGTCACATACCCTTAGTAAGGGTACTTTGACCAGATTAGGGCTTGAGTTGACTTGGGTCTACCTGGCCTCTAGGGCTGACCCCAATGTGTCCTTAGTGACCCATTGACCTCACTTTAGGGTTAGGAGGGCATAGGTGGGGTCCTCTAGACTAGGAGTGGGTCAATTGGCCCTAAGTAGGCTAGGTTGACCCATTCAGGGCTAGGGTTGACCTTGGTCAACTGGGCCTCTTGGGTTGGCCCTAATGGGTCCTTTTGGCTCTAATGGGTCTCCCAAAATGTTTGGGAGTGTTGTGGTAGGGTCTTGGGGCCATGGTGAAGCCCCATTGTCATTCTAGACCATTGTTCAAAAATTCTACTATTTGCAGACCATGGTGATCCCCACCTTGGCCTCCTATCTCTTGGCCCATTTCTGGCTTCCTAGGGTTTTGTCATGACCTAGTCATGGCCAAAACCACTCTTAGGGGTCTAGTTGGAAATGGGATGTTACAAATCCCAATAAACAAAACAAAGATTTCGTCCCCGAAATCAAGGTTGGACCTACGGGTCTTATTACCGAAGAAAAGAGTCTTGTAACATCCCATTATGACGCCTTGTTTGTTAAATTTGATTTTATGGGAAAACTTAGATCTAAGACCCCTTTCGCCCAAACGGCGAACCAAAATCCCAATAAACAAAGTTAAGCCCCCAATAAATAAGGATAAGCCCCTATCTACCTAGAGCAGCCCTTAGTATACTTAAAGCAGGAAAAATAAATTAACATCTTGAGGGGTCTGAGAGGTATACCTGACTGAATAGCTCGGGGTATCTTTATCGCATCAGGTCCTGTGGTTCCCAGGTATGCTCCTCCTGGCCGTGGTTCCTCCACAGGACCTTGACTAGTGGGACCTTCTTGCGTCGCAAGACCCGCACTCCTCGGTCGTCGATCCTCACAGGCTCCAAATGGACCGACCGGTCTGAAGCTACCGGCCCTTCGGTGGTCAAAATCTGCTGCTCCGGGCGTAGCAGAGCCCTCCTCAAAGAAGAAATGTGGAAGACGTCGTGCAGCGCTTCTAGCTCTGGGGGTAACTCCAGCCGGTAGGCCAGGGGTCCGATCCGCTCCAGGATCCTGTAAGGGCCCATGTACCTAGGGCTGAGCTTCTTCCTCCGACCACGCACCCGCGAGACTCCATGCATGGGTCGGATCTTCAGAAACACCCGGTCTCCCACCTGGAACTCCACCTGCCGATGCCGGGCGTCATAGTACTTCGCCTGTCTGCTCTGCGCCTCTAGCATCCTGTCTCTGATCAGCCTCACCTGTGCCTCGGTGTCTTCAACAAACTCTGACCCCAACACCTTCGGATCTTCATTCTGAACCCAAGAAAGCGGGGTCCGGCATCTCCTCCCGTACAAGGCTTCGTAAGGCGCCATCCTGATGCTGGACTGGTGGCTGTTGTTATAGGAGAACTCGACCAGGGGTAAGAGTTTCTCCCATGGTTCCCCGCGGTCCAAGATGCATAGCCTCAAAAGGTCCTCCAGCGTCCGGTTGGTGCGTTCTGTCTGCCCGTCTGTCTGGGGATGAAATGCAGTGCTGAAGGTCAATCGCGTGCCTAAGTAAGCTTGCACGGATCTCCACTCCCTAGAGGTGAACCGGCCATCCCAATCTGACACTATCGTCCTGGGCACGCCATGATAACGAATGAACTGCTCCACGAACTTCCGCACCAGTACACCCACTGAATCGTCCTTCCTGATTGGTATAAATCGAGCCACCTTGGTCAATCGATCAACGATTACCCAGATCGAGTCATTCCCTGTCCGAGACCGGGGAAGCCCATGTATGAAGTCCATGGCTATGTCATCAAACTTCCACTCCGGCACCGGGAGTGGCTGCAATAATCCTGCGGGGTTCCTGCACTCCGCCTTCACTAGCTGACATGCCTCACAATGGGTCACGAAGTAAGAGACATCCTTCTTCATGCCCGGCCAGAACATCGTCTTCTTCAAATCAGCCGTCATCTTTGTGATCCCCGGGTGTACAGAATACCGGCTGTAGTGCGCCTCCGTCATAATATCCTCCCGGATCTGGCCTCCCTCCGGTATATACACCCGTCCTCTGAAGCACACCAGATCGTCCCTCAGTGTGTAATCTCCTGCAGTGCCTGCCTTCAGAGCTTGGAGGATGGGTTCCAACTTGGCATCCTGCCTCTGTCCCTCTCTGACCCGGTCTCTGATGTCATCGGTAACGCCTATCGCGGCCAAGTACTCCTCATAGAGCTCAGGATCATCAGACGATACCAGAGTAATGTGCATGTCCTCTAGTCTCTACAGCAGCTCCATAGACATCAACTGAGGCTCTGCTCCTGCTGTGGCGGCTCTCCGACTCAGTGCATCTGCTACCACGTTTGCCTTCCCCGGGTGATAGTGCATCTCATACTGATAGTCAGATAGAAACTCCACCCACCGCCTTTACCTGATGTTCAGTTCCTTCTGCGTGTCCGCGTACTTAAGGTTCTTATGATCGGAATATATATCACAGTGGACTCCATAAAGGTAGTGCCGCCATATCTTCAGTGCGAATACAACTGCCCCCATCTCAAGGTCATGTACTGGGTAGTTCTTCTCATGGGTCTTCAGCTGGCGGGAGGCATAAGCTATGACGTGTCCGTTCTGCATCAGCACCGCTCCCATCCCCTTATATGATGCGTCGGTGTAGACCTGAAATCCCTCCCTCCCCGAGGGAAGAGTGAGAATGGGAGCTGAGGTCAGCCGATCCTTCAGCTCCTGGAAAGCTGTCTGGCACTGCGGGGTCCACACGAACGGTGCCTCCTTCTTCGTCAAGGATGTGAGCGGGAGGGCGATTCGAGAGAATCCCTCTACGAACTTCCGGTAATAACCGGCAAGTCCTAGAAAACTCCGTACGTCAGTGGCTGTTTTCAGCTGCGGCCACTCCGAAATAGCTCGAATCTTTGCCGGGTCCACTGCCAGCCCGGCTCCGCTGATAATGTGACCTAAGAAAGCCACCTCCTTCAGCCAGAACTGACACTTACTGAACTTCGCATAAAGACGATGCTCCCGCAGTCTCTCCAGGGTCAATGCTAGATGTCGTGTGTGCTCCTCCTCCGTCTTAGAATAGATAAGGATGTCGTCTATGAACACTATGACGAACACATCCAAATAAGCCTCGAAGACCCGGTTCATGAGGCTCATAAACGCTGACGGAGCATTCGTGAGCCCGAAGGGCATCACGATGAACTCATACAGTCCATATCGGCTACTAAAGGCCGTTTTCGGAATGTCCTCCTCCTGGATCCGCAGCTGGTAGTAGCCTGATCTCAAGTCCAGCTTCGAAAAGTAATGGGCTCCCTCCAGCTGATCGAACAACTCGTCTATCCTGGGGAGCGGATAGGTATTTCGGACGGTCAGCCTGTTTAGTGCTCGATAGTCAATGCACAGGCGAAGAGTGCCATCCTTCTTCTTCACGAATAGGACAGGAGCTCCCCATGATGAGGAGCTCGGCCTAACAAATCCTGCTTCCACCAGCTCCTGTAACTGTGTCTGAAACTCCGCCAACTCCTTCGGGGCCATCCGATAAGGGGCCTTGGATACCGGCTTAGCCCCCGGTACCAACTGAATCTGGAAATCCTTCTCCCTATGCGGAGGCAGTCCTGGCAGCTTATCCGGAAAAATATCGGCGTAGTCACGAACCACCGGAATGCTAGCGATCAGGTCCTTCTCCTCAGTCATCTCGAATAATACCTGATATACCTCGTCTCCTTGCATGTGAGCCTTAATGGCCTGAATAGATGAAAGCAAGCGACGGGAGACCGGTGTAGTACCTTCGAACGTTGCATAAGTATCGCCGTGGCTGAGCACGACCCTCCCTGCCGGGCAATCAATCTGGGCATGGTTCCAGACAAGCCATGTCATGCCCAAGACGAGGTCGAAGTCCGGCATCCTCAGGATCGTCATCGGGGCCTCGAGTGTCAACCCGTCTATGGTAACCTCCAGGAGGCACTTTTCTGTGGACTGGATCTCCATCCCATTGGGGAGGCGCACCCTCCTGGGTAGTCCCGTATAACAACGAATCTGATCCAGGTCCTTGACGAAATCCTCCGACACGAAAGTTGTGCGATGCCCCCGTGTCGAACAGGGTGTGGGCAGGCTTGCCGCACACCATCACCATTCCTAATCAGTTTGAAAGAAATTCTGGTGTAAGGTTTTCTAACCTAGGTCGTTTAGTAGTTCTATAACACTTAATATGAGTCATGAATGAATCCAAAATTAAGATACTCTCATACCTGCAATAACCCTGTCCGGGTTCCGGGGCTGTGCTAAGTCCAAAGCGTAAATCTGCTCCCCATTCTGCCTGCGGTCGCCTCCCTGGTAACCACGTCCTCGGCCGCGTCCTCGGCCTCCGAAATGCTGGGCCGGTGGGCCACCCCGTGGTGCTGGAGGTGGTGCCGCCCTCATAGGGCAGTCTCTCCGGAGGTGTCCCACCTGGTGACAGTGGAAGCACTCCGGCGGGGGATACGCCATACCCCGAGGTCTCTGCATCTCCTGGATCCGGGGAGGTTGAGGGGCCAAGACCACCTGCTCTCTCGGCTCCTGCCTCAACTCCTGACGAGGCTGCTCCTCTGCCCTTCTTCCATCTGATACGGTGCCTCGCCGCTGATCATTTCGGGCCCTCCGGCCCTGGTCCTCCTCTTGCCGTTTCCGGCCCCGAGTGGTGTGCCAGTCGGCCTCAATCCTCTTCGCCATCTCTAAAATCGGGAGATGGGCCCGTCAGAGACAAAAAGCAAGGCCTCTCTCAACTCCTCTTTTAGGCCCTTATAAAACCTCTTGACGTAACCTGCTTCATCCAGCTGATAGGAGCCCGCATATCGGGCCAAATGATCGAACTCTCGGTGGTACTCCACCACTGTCCTGGTGCCCCTGCCTCAGCTGCAAGAAACGCTCCTCCAACTCATCCCTGGCCGACTGAGGAACAAAGTGCTCCAGCAGCGTGGCCCTGAACTCTTCCCAGGTGATTTCTGCAATCTCTCTATCCGCAAAGGTCGTGTCCAACAGCGTCTTCCACCACCGCTTGGCATGTGACTCCAAGCAAGATACCACTAGGGCCACCCTCTCCTCCCAAGGGCATCGTATCCCAGTCAACATCTCGTACATCACATCCAGCCACTCCTCTGTCCGTACTGCCGACTCTGTCCCCAAGTAAGATGGGGGAGAGAGTCCTCGGAAGGTGCTCATCCAGTTGGCCCCTGGGTTTGGCAGCTGGACTGGGGCTTGCTGAGCTCGGAAGGCCTCAAGGATAGCTGTAAGGGTCTGCCCCATGTCTGACTGGAGGAAAGGTGTGGGGACCATGGGAGGTGGTGCAATGTCTGGAGTCTGCTGAGCTCCACCTTGTGGGGTGGGCTGAGCTGGGGGCTGCAAAACGAACTACATTAGTAGGTAATCGACTCAATGCCTAATGAAAGTGGACAGTTTACATGTGATTTCCCCTGTATGGGCACACCACTGCTTCCGCTGCTTAGTTTGTCCCCAAACTAAACCCGCGCGGGGGTGACCCAGGGTTGTGGACGGCTACTTTTCGATCGAGGTTTCGCCTCTGATACCACTTGTAAGACCCCCTTTTTTTTTGTCGACACCGGGGTCTTAGGCCCAGAACCGCCGTTTTGCGGTGACTCCTTCACGCCCTGAAGGGTCATCACCACAAAGCGCCGATTCTGCCGGCCAATTCGATCACATAAAGTAGCAAAATAATGAAGTAAATGTAAACTATCTGTCCACAGAGAATCACATGACATAATAAAAATAACTCCACGAAGGGAGTGTCCACAGAAAATGACATCAGAGTAGCAAATACGGGCTTATGCCCAGTACAACATATCCTCACTACAAAATCACTCATGCGGAAGCAAAAACTGAAAAACTACTCAGGGTCGAGACTCACGGTCCCGGCTGTGTGAACTCCGGAGCTAGACTGCCCCACCTCCAAGCGCACCGGTCTCTGGGGCTGCTCCTCCATGCTGGTCTCCGCGATCCCCTAAATGATGCGGTTCGAAAACCGTTAGTCAAAAAGACTAAGTCCTATCATCCCCCACCCCTTCCCCCACGGCTCCTAGGCACCGAGCGGAGAGGAAGAAAGGGGAGGACTTGAAGGTGGAGAATATCAAAAGCAGATGGCAGCGGTCCTATTCTAGCAAGTTCTATAACATATAAAGACAATAAGCTGTAATGTGAAATGTAACCTTCGCTTATGTGAAAAAACACATAAGCCAAGGGTCTTTTGCAAGGCTCCCATCGTATAAAAAGTCCCATACTGATTTATACGCTGGGGTGTCGGTGGTCAAACAGCAGTAACTAAGTATATCAAAATTAACCTTAATTTATAAACTTGCCCACACAATCTTATAGACTAAGGGGTCGTTTTGCAGGTCCTAATGTATAAGCGTCTCATTCCACTTATACATTAGGTGTCAGGGGTTAAGTGAATCGATTATGCTATGACATGCAAGTGGGTATGATGGACATGCAAGTGCAACGCACACACCCGACTCTGTGCACACAGACCTTTAGTTCCCCCTTTTTGGAGCCGTAACCTCCCAGGATACCTCCGTAGTGGCAGACGGAAGCGGTGGGTTGGGCCTCGCCCACCTCTAAACCAGTAAAGCACTACCGGTCAGACCTATCGTACGCCTCAACGCTTGGTGCACGAAGCGGACTCCTGCGTACTCTTGCCGGCTGGCGCACCGGACTTCTGTTGGCGAAGTGTTAACCACACTTGCCGGGTCGACGTATTGGCGTCGGTGCATCGACCCTCCAATACCGAAGACCCACCACCTTAATTTCCTTTCCTTTATGCACATGCAAATTTAGCGTAAACAAAACCCGAGCCGAAGCTCCCCGGACCAAAAGTCCGTCTTTTAACCATCCGAGCCGAAGCTCCCAGCTAACTTCTGGTGCTAACAGTGTTTGTGGATTGTGCAACCCTAATTACTAAGTTACTCTTTCCAGCTTGTTAAACAATTTACGTTAACCCAGGACTGCCCCCGGTATTCCCTGTGAAGGGCTCTCAAGGGGCACTAGGAACTATGCTGGGATTACGCCCAGCGTTCCCTTTCGCAAGGTACTTAATTTATTATTGGTTGATTCCCTTACCCTTTGTTTCTCATATTCCGATATGCTAATCCTAGGGTAATTTGACTCCAACTCTCCTTGGGTAGGACGATCTTTCGTCGGACCCGAACGCCTTTAAACCCTAGATAACCACACCCTACTCACTCATCTTCCAAAAATGCAGCCCATTCCACTTGTCCTTACAGCAAACCATCAAGACCCATCATACGTGCCCTAATTCATATCCAAATGAAATCCTGCAGTTTTGCTATATGCAGACCACTTAAGCTACGTGACCCGTAAAAAGGGAAGTACATGAAATACTCATCCAGTACCCTCATGATAATTATCAGAGGTCTATTATGATAAATATAGACTAAATTCAGAAAATCATATTTTTCCCAATTAATCTACTATTTATTGAATTTTCCTCAAAAACTAGGCCATAGTCAATTTGAACATGAACCATAAGAGTTTCTCAGGCAATGGCCTCCTAAAATTTGTATTCACTAAATAACAGAGAAATATTATTGGTTGCCAACTTTCATAATTTTCCAGATAGTTCTTGACCTCTAAAGGATTTAATTAAGTAATTCCTAAAATCAGATAAACATGAAGGAAGTGCCACAGATATGTCTCCAATAATTATGTAAAAATTACTAGAGCTTCATAAGGAACTAGAAACATCATGATGAGGAAATTATAATTTTTCAGACAATCTAACTGCCATTAATAAATTTTCCAAAGTTTCATAGAATTAAGCAGTTAAAGAAGCAGCTACCAAATATCATTCTTCAATAATTTCATAAAACTTTACAGAGATGGGTATCATGACTATAAGCCCCTTTGCTAAGTTTCATCAGGTTTAATCAAGTATATTTTGCTGCAAAAATTTCTAAGTGAAAATTGTAAAATATGACTTTGTGAATAAAGTACCAAAAATATTCATCCAAAATTTATTATAAAATTTCCAGAGATAGGTATACCTTAACCAACTACCCATTCAAAATCTCAGGCCTTTTTAGAAAGTTTTGGTATTAGATCTTATGGTTTCAAAGCTAGTGCCCTAAACTAGGGTTATGGATTTAAGGGGTCTTAAGTCTTCCAAAAACCCTAAAATTTTAACCACAGGACCATAGCAACCCTATGGGCATCATTCCCAAGTCTTAAGTCCATCCAAGGTCTTTTGACCCCAATTTCTCCAAACCCTAGAAATTTACCCTAAAGGGCCTACCCTACACTTCTAGGGCTACCCTAGCCCAATCCACTCCAAACTCCACAAGTGAGTGTAAAAAGTCAAATTATATCAGTGGCCAAAATTTCAGCCTCTGTTGAGGTGATTTGGTCACTCAAGACCAAAAGTGCCACTTTTGACCAAAATGCCCTTCATAGGGTATAAATAGGGTTGGGTCAAAACCTATTCAACACACATCCAAATCAGATGAAATTTTATACAGGAACCTAATTGGAGCCCAGGGACCACTCACCAAAAATTTGGGAGGGTTTGGATGTGTTTAGGGCACCTATTTAATTTATCTAATGATTATTAAATATTTACCAAAACTATAGAAATATTTTCCCCAAAAATTCCCATTTTTTGGCAGCCCTAGGTATGTCTAGGATAGACTCTCTGCCAAAATTTCAGCCAATTTGGGCTTGGGGTGAAGAGTGGGCACTCAATTTAGTGACTGCCTAGTCCTAAGGGTATGTCCCACCAAAATGGGTGCCCTGGTCTAACCATTGACCCAAAGGGTCCAAACAATTTTTGCTGCAAACTAGACACCCTAAGCTACAATGTTCATGTTGGGCAAATTTCCACTCAGGGTCCCTAAGTATTTTTAAAACTTAAATACATCCAGTGTGACAGAAATGAAATGATTCTTATTTAATCCTATAGTATTTGATCTGATGCCGCACGAATCTTGGCGCCGATCGACGGCATCTGGTCATCGTCCCCACTGTGCCAACGGCTGAGATTTGTTCTGCCTGGAGCGACTTCCAAGCCCTGCCGCCGGCGATCCAGCCCCTTCCCCGCCGGCCACCGCCACCAACACCTCCGTTGAGGTGGTGGCTATCGTCAGGCGGCGGCTCCGCCGCCGGAGAGGCGTTTTCCGGTGGATTAAGCAAGAATTTTTCTTGCCGAAACCAGGAGAAATCCGGATTCGATCGGGCTCAATTGAGCCCGAAACTCAAGCCTAAGGATTCCTAGGATCTACCCGCGAGTTAAGGAGAGGAGGAGGACCTTCCTGGCGGCCTGGATGCGAGAGGAGCGGCGGGATGCCATTGGCGACGGCGGCGGCGCTCGGCTTCTGCAACTGCACAGTGGAAGGGCTCGTCTCCTCCAGGTAAGTGCTCCAAAATGATCCCCTCGGCTCCCTGAAGGTGTTTAAATGGCAATTGGGGGAGGGGAGAGGCTGGTTCTTCAATGGCCATTATCACCATTAATGGAGTGGCTCGGGTTGTGTGGAGGGGGGCTGAACCCACCCCTTGGTGGCCGGGAAACGGTTGGAATCAACTCCTCTCCCCTAGAGGAGTTGATTACAGCCATCACTGGTGGCTGTTGGCCTTCCTTGGCCGGCTTCTCCCTTTCCTTTCCTCTTCCCCATTTTCTCTCTCCTCCATTATCATGGAGAGGAGTTCCTTTCTCTCTCCTAGTCACCTCTGGTTGACTAGTCAACCCCACAAGCTAAAGGCAGCCCAATAACCCATATTAATAATAAAAATGAGGTTAGCCCAAGTGGGGAAATGGGTTTGAGCTTGGGTTAGCCCATTTAGGCTAATTTGACCTAACACTAGAATAGAGTTGACCTTGGTCAACATGACCAATTGAGTTGACCCCAATGGATCCTTGGTGACCCATTGACTTCCCTTAGGGTCTAGGTAGGTTATGTAGGGTTACCCTGCACTTTGGAGGTCACATACCCTTAGTAAGGGTACTTTGACCAGATTAGGGCTTGAGTTGACTTGGGTCTACCTGGCCTCTAGGGCTGACCCCAATGTGTCCTTAGTGACCCATTGACCTCACTTTAGGGTTAGGAGGGCATAGGTGGGGTCCTCTAGACTAGGAGTGGGTCAATTGGCCCTAAGTAGGCTAGGTTGACCCATTCAGGGCTAGGGTTGACCTTGGTCAACTGGGCCTCTTGGGTTGGCCCTAATGGGTCCTTTTGGCTCTAATGGGTCTCCCAAAATGTTTGGGAGTGTTGTGGTAGGGTCTTGGGGCCATGGTGAAGCCCCATTGTCATTCTAGACCATTGTTCAAAAATTCTACTATTTGCAGACCATGGTGATCCCCACCTTGGCCTCCTATCTCTTGGCCCATTTCTGGCTTCCTAGGGTTTTGTCATGACCTAGTCATGTCCAAAACCACTCTTAGGGGTCTAGTTGGAAATGGGATGTTACATGGTGAGGGGCTGAGGTTTCAGAGATACTTTTATAAACAGAATTGTTGTCTTAAGTCCTCATATAATCATACATTGTTGAGACATTGCAATGAACATGTAGTAAGCATTGTTGATTAATTGAAAGCAATCACTATAAATAGAAATATTAAGCGTTGCAGATTAATTATTGAGGCATTGCAGTGAACATGTAATATAATCTGAGAAAATAAAACAGAAATTGTAAATGTAACTCCAAAAATGGAAATTGTAACTATAAAACAAAGAACGGAAATCAAATCCTAAATGTGAATCAAGGGTGAATATATCACTGAGAAATTGGTGCTTTTATGTTTGGTTAATTCAGGTCGGTGCAAAATTCTTAGAGAAATTGCTGGTATTTGTTTTTTGAATCGCATCTTCTCACTGATTTAGCTCCAGATTTAGCCCCATTATTGAAATATTGCTAACACAAAATCATTAAGCGGATGAATGAATGAACTGTTGGGAAGACAGGAGCAAAACCATGCATAGTTCTGGTGTCAAGAGCATTAACACCACCAAACACCACCAACTCATGTATAAAAACTATGCTATATTCGCAAAACCATTAAGCGGATCTGGGTTTTGATGCTTACAAAATACAGTCTCCCAGTCAGAGAGGATGGGTCATAATCTATAGGGGGATTGAAGGAGGTAGAGCATTCAGACATTGACAGTTTGGAGGAGGTAGAGCATTAGGACAAATGAGTGGGTATGACACCACCAACTCAATGTTTTTTCAAATATGCATAGTTTTTATACATTAAGTTGGTGGTGTTTGGTGGTGTTAATGCTCTTGACACCAGTATTAACACCAACTCAAGTACGGAGCAGAGGACTTGCCATTAAGCGGATCTGGGTTTTGATGCGCGACCAGTGCGCGGAGGGGGGAAGACAGGAGTAAAACCAACATTAATGAGCGAAATCATTAAGCGAATCGATGAGAGAAATACCTTTTTCAGATTCCAGATTTAGTTCGATTTTTGATATGTTGTTAACACAAAATCATTAAGCGGATCAATGAGTGAATCGATGGGAAGACAGGAGTAAAACCAACATCAATGAGCGAGTCGATGGGAGAAATTTCTTCTTCCAGAATTAGTGAGTGAAGTTTTTGGTCTGATCTGGGAGAAAACATTTGAAATGTTTAGGGAACCGATGGAAGACAGGAGTTAAACCAATATCAATGAGCGAATCGATGAGAGAAATACCTTTTTCCAGAATCAATGAGTGAAGTTTTCGGTCGGATCTGGGAGAAAACATTTGAAATGTTGACCTCTGTTTTGCGAGGAATAGTGAGTGAGAAGATGCATGACCAGTGTGCGGCAGATGGGGGTTGTGCGAGGGCGGCGAGCATCGTCTGGCGGAAAGAAGAAGGCGGGGCAGGCCGGCGACGGCTGGTTCCAATGCGCGACGGAGGCGGGTGAGAAGATGAGCGATTGTGCAGCCGTGCGGGAGCGAGGGAGCGATAAAGTAGGGCACGGGAATGGGCAGCGGGTTTTAAGCATTTTTTGGCGATTGAGTTAGAGGAGTACGGTACATGATTTATGATGAATGGTTGTGATTCTTTAGATGTCCTAATTAGCTAGTCAAATAGCCTATGCTGATAGTTCTTTTTAATATAGTATAGATATATATATATATATATCTTTACCACTATAATAGAAATATCAAACTCATGAAATAAAAATTCATTGGAGTGATTTTGGTCGTCCGATCTAAATGCATTATTCAGCAGCCGTCCGATCAAACGCATCCCCCTCTCTCCACTTTTTCGTAGGGCTCTTAAACCTACTACTTGGGTCCTAAATCTACGTGAAATTACAAATTTGTCCATACAACTATGAAAAAAACATCAATCACGCAGGCCCGCCCAAATACACATGCACCAGCTCTTCCCCAACCCGCCCAGTCATACAGCCCGCCCGATTTCAATTCAGCACAAGGATCCTATTGGAACACCCTATTACTAATTTGGGTCAGGATCACTATGTCTCTAGGAATCTGTGTTTGACCTTCTATATAGCTTAATAGGTCAATTAGAATTGAGTCTAAGGGTTAGAAGTCTAGGATTGGAAGCTGCCCTGAAGATCAAGTTTTCTGACTGGAGACCAAGTCTAATCGTCGAGCTCAGCACGACGATTCGTCGAACTCAGATCGACGATCGTCGAGCTCAACTTCGGCAGATCGTCGAGCTCCACTCGACGATCGCTGAGCTCAACTTCACAATATCGTCGAACTCCATTCGACGATCGGTGAGCTCAGTTCGACGATCTTGACTCTGCTTTGGATCTTTATCTCTGAGCTCAGTTCGACGATCTTTGAGCTCAGATCGACGATTATTTTGCTGCTTGGATTTTCTAGTTCGCTGAGCTCAGCTCGACGATAGCAGAGCTCAGTTCGACGATTTCAGTTATCTTTCAGAATTCAAATTTAAATCAGATAGAAGTTATTCTGCATTTAATTCAGAAGATCTGCCAGCCGTTTTCATTTACTTCTGGAGCAAGTTTCAAGGGATTATTCAAGGAACAATTCAGTGGACTTTCCTTCAGAAGAAATTATGCAATTAAGGCTGTAATCAATGCAGACCAACGGCTATCTTTGACAGAGTGATATTTTATTCTGGCATAGAGAATAAAAGACATAATATTTTTGAATCAATAGAGGAGAAATACAGAGATTGACAAGGAGAGGACACACAACTCAGTATACAGAAACACTTTTCAAAATTTCTGTCAATTCTCAAGAATTCAAAAGAACACTCATCAGAGAGATCAAGCTTTCAAAAATCTTCAGATCTCTTCAGCTCTCAAAGTGTTCAAGGCCAACATCATTTCAAGACTCCAGACTCTCAATATTTCAGCTTGCTGAAATCATCTTGTGCTGGAGATCTATCTTTGAAGGCCTATCACCCTCAGCAAAGCTCATCTTCCTGAAGATCAAGGACTCAGGGGGAGCTTTGACATCAATCCACTTAGTCTTCTCAGTTGCTTGAGAAAGAGAAGACTGCCATCACTCTCTCACCCCCATTCTGTAAAGGGTTTTTCAAACTCCCTTCAAAAGTTTGAATCTGGTTTTTGAGCACCTTGTCAAAAGCTCATTGGTGGCAAGACACCTGATCAAAAAATCTGATTTGGTTTTTGAGCACCTTATCAAAAGCTCATTGGTGCCCAGGACACCTGATCAACTCATCCTGCAGTGGATTCCTACCTAGGGTGGTAGAAGAGTGGATGTACCCAAGTTTGGGGAACCACTATATTTCCTTGTGTCATCTGGTTCTGCTTGTTTTCTTTTTGTTTCTGGCCTAGATTCTCTTATGCTTAGTCTCTGCATAGCTTAGTTTTATGATTAGTTTTATTTCTGCTTCCCTGCTCACACTCATTCCTTGTACAACAATTGTTGTAAAGCTTTGCAAAAGTTTTCCTTTGTGTTTTAAAAGCACCATATACTCTTTGTGTTTTCAAACACCAAGGCTTGCCGTGTCGACACTCGGTCCAAGTGTCGACACTTTCGCTCGACAAAGTGTCGAGAGTGAGGCACACGGCCTGCGATACGGGCGTGTCGCAGGGCGTGTCGAGGCCGTGTCGACACTCGGTCCAAGTGTCGACACTTTCGCTCGACAAAGTGTCGAGAGTGAGGCACACGGCCTGCGACACGGGCTGTCGCAGGGCGTGTCGAGGCCGTGTCGACACTCGGCCCAAGTGTCGACACTTTGTGCTCGACAGAGTGTCGAGAGTGGGGCACACGGCCTGCGACACGGGCGTGTCGCAGGGCGTGTCGAGGCCGTGTCGACACTCGGCCCAAGTGTCGACACTTTTGCTCGACAGTGTGTCGAGACTGGGGCACACGGCCTGTGACACGGGCGTGTCACAGGGCGTGTCCCGCTTGGTCGACGATCTTTCGCTCGACGTTTTTCCGCGGTGTCGACACAAAGCCTGTCGACAGGTGTCGAGACTTGGCACACGGCTTGGGACACGGGCGTGTCCCAGGCCGTGTCATCTCTCGGGTTGGTTTCGGGGCCGTGTTGTTGGAGGCACACGGCAGGCCACACGGCCGTGTCACTGGGGACACGGGCGTGTCGGGTTGAACACGAGCGTGTCGGATGCCCGTGTGCGATTCCAGGCGCGTCGATTTGAGACGGCGAATGAGGCACACGGCCCTGGACACGGGCGTGTGCCAGGCCGTGTTCGGCCCAGGTCTTCTGTTTTCCAGGCGAATCGCGGCCATTCTTTTTCTGATGTTGGGATCTAACGGTTCAGGCCATCTCCTGGGAAGTTAAGTCCGAATTTAGGGTTGCAGATCCTCATTATTTTTTCAAGTTCTCTCTTTCTAAGTTCTTGAGAAAACTAGAGCAAGGAGGAAGAAGAAGAAGCCTTGGGCTGTAGGAAGGGTTTCGGAGCTCCAAATCGGGAGCCGAGTCCGGATCCGTGGAGCTTAGAGCGTTGCGGAGTTTTCCATCCGGCTATTTTTTTGCCATGGCAAGGAAGAGGAGTCGGAAGGTAACGACATCTCTCCTCTCGGTCTTTAGGATGCACGTTTTTAGCATCGTTTTCTTCTAGATTTTTGGGCACCAAACTCTCAAATGAGAGGGGCTTTGGTTTGCCAAGGTTCAAGAGAAACCTCCGGGTCGATTGAGTCCGTCCCCGGCATATCTTGCATTAGAGATCCGCTTCGCTAGTGGATTAGGCATGGTGGGTGAAGCCGTAGTCGCGACCGTTAGTCCGACTCGGTGATGTTGCATACGAGCTTAGGGATTCGTAGAGTTTTCCGTTGCGGCAAGATGTCGGTTGTGTTGTGGTGGTGAATGTCCTGTTTGCTTGAGAAGAGTACATGTAGTCGAACCCGGACAAGGTTAGCTCCTCGTGGCGGTAGATGGTTTCCTTGAGGGACAAGGTTAGCTCCGTATGAGAATGGAGATGGTTTCCTTGGTGGACAAGGTTCGCTCCGCACGAGTTGGAGATGTTTTCCTTGGTGCGCGGGAACGCTGCGGTACAAAGAGGGATTGCGATGTATGTAGTCTTGGTTTGTGTTGTGCCAAGGCGTGGCTAAGTCTCCGTGGTCGGCTGGCTATCCCGTGACATGTGCGTCATGTGTGGAGAGTGTCCCAGCGAGACTAGTCCCCTTCTGTGAGACTGACGAGAATGCCAAGCTTGGGGCAAGCCCGGGCAAAGAGGCCATGAGCGGGTGGGGTCCAGCAAGGCTTCTTAGAATCGGTCGGTCTGTGTTTGTTGGAATCCTGACATGAGACGTCAGAGTTTGCAGGCAAGCCCGGGGCTAAGCCCACGAGCGGGTGGGGCCTTGGCAAGAATTCCTTGTGGCGGCCTGTGCGCCGTTTGAGGGAGAGGTGTCTCCCTTAGTGTTTGCGGCTTTATGCCAATGGGGAAATGTGAGTACCCAAATGATGTGATGTTGTGCTAGATGCATACGCAGTAGGGTACCTTAGGTGAAGCCCAGGTGTTGCATTCATGTTGCACAGTAGGCCCCTTTCTTTATATGCTCAACCAGTAGAGAACATGTTTGATGATTGAGACATCCAAGCCTGTTTTAATGCTTTTCTATTTATAGATGTTTATATTGCATATGAAGTGCTGACTTGCAGGTTGAAGGGTTCCCCGGGGTCCGTTAGGGGCGGCCGGGAGGAGATGTGTTGTTACACAGTTTGAGGTCAGCCTTTGCTGACCCATGTTGCTCATAATTTTCACAGGTCAAGGATCGCATGCAGGAGCTAGCACGCCGGCCAGAAAGGCCTAAGCCCCATGAAGTGTTTTCCCCTCTTTTGTAGCACTTCAGTTTTGATGATGTTTGTTTGAGACTATTTTGTCCGGCTTGCATGCCGAGGTAGACTAGGAGTGCTATGCACGTTCATGTTTGTTGTACTATTTACTTTTGGACATTTGATGTAAGGCCTTAAGGCCTTTTGTTTACTCTTTTGGTTAGTGGATAACTTCTAGTTGTGCTTGGTTTTCCGCT
Organism: Platanthera guangdongensis; assembly: GCA_039583875.1. Classification (NCBI taxonomy): domain Eukaryota; kingdom Viridiplantae; phylum Streptophyta; class Magnoliopsida; order Asparagales; family Orchidaceae; genus Platanthera; species Platanthera guangdongensis. Next base: position 151,423,246 of record CM077156.1, on the reverse strand, counting down.
GTGTTGTGCAAGTGTTTTGAGTTTGGGTAGCTATATCAACTTATAATACTAAAGCTGTGGCGTTCGTATGTTGTGGGGCCCCGGCCGGACCCATATTATACGTCCACTACAGGGGAGGTGTTACAATTTGTAACACAGCGGGTCAGTGGTATATTCGAAACTGGACTTGAAGTCAGGCTACTATCAACTGCGAATTCGAGATGAGGACATACCCAAAACTGCCTTTGGTATGAGGTATGGACACTTTGAGTTTACGGTGATGCCGTTCGGGTTGACGAACGCACCATCTGTGTTTATGGATCTGATGAATCGGGTATTCCGGGAATACTTGGATTCTTTTGTGGTTGTGTTCATTGATGACATCTTAGTGTACTCAAAGTCTGAAGTGGAGCATGAGACCCACTTGAGAATGGTCCTGCAAGTGTTGAGGGAGAACCAATTGTTTGCAAAGTTCTCAAAGTGCGAGTTCTGGTTGGCCAAGGTGGCGTTTTTGGGTCACGTGATTAGTGGTGATGGGGTGACAGTGGATCCAGCGAAAGTGGAGGCCATCAGAGATTGGCCGGTGTTGAGGACCGTGGCGGAAGTCCGAAGTTTTCTTGGACTAGCCGGGTATTATAGGAGATTCGTGGAGAATTTCTCGAAGATAGCTCTACCCCTTACCTCACTCACATGCAAAGACCATAAATTTGTGTGGACCCAAGAGTGCGGTCAAGCATTTGAGGCCCTAAAGGAGAGGCTTATGATGGCTCCAATCCTGAGTTTACCGCAAGGGACCGATGGATTTCAGATTTTCAGTGACGCATCGGGATGCGGTTTGGGTTGCGTGTTGGTGCAACATGGCAAGGTAATAGCTTTTGGGTCTCGACAGCTGAAACCTCATGAGAGGAATTACCCCATCCATGACTTGGAGTTGGCGGCGGTAATCTTCGCATTGAAAATTTGGCGACACTATGTGTATGGCGCAAGGGTGGAGATCTTCACGGACCATAAAAACCTGAAGTATCTCTTGGATCAGAAGGACTTGAACATGCGGCAACGCAGATGGGTTGAATTTCTTGGAGACTATGAAGTGGCGATTCAGTATACGCCGGGTAAGGCCAATGTGGTGGCGGATGCGTTGAGTAGGAAGTACTCGGGGCAAGGAAATTGGATCGAAGCTCATGATGAGCGGTTGGTTCGGGAATGGGGGTCCCTTGGGTTGGAATGTGTTGCGAGAGGCGAGTCTAGAGTGGCTCGGTTGAACTGGATTGAAGTGCAAAGCGACTTGTCCGATCGTATTCGGGAAGCGACTCGATTGGATGTGGAGTTTCAACCTTTTGTGTTGGAGGCTCAAAGGGGCGAGAGCAGCGCCTGGGAGATGATCGGGGGAATCTTGAGAAAGGATGGAAGGGTTTGTGTACCGCAGTTTGGCAATCTCCGTGAGGAGTTGATGTTTGAGGCTCACTTCTCAAAGTACTCCATTCACCCAGGCAGTACAAAGATGTACTTGGATATGAAGAAATCCTTTTGGTGGCCGGGGTTGAAGCGGGATGTAGCTTTGTATGTGAGTCGTTGCCAAACATGTGCCTTGGTGAAGGCCGAATGTCAGAAACCGGGCGGGTTCCTTAAGCCCCTTCCAATTCCTGAATGGAAATTTGAGGACATCTCCATGGACTTTGTGCATGGTTTGCCTAGATCGCAGCATGGTAATGATGCTATTTGGGTGATCGTGGATCGCCTAACCAAGGTGGCTCACTTCATCCCAAATCGGAAAGAGGACAGCGTGGAGAAACTGGTGGAGTTGTATGTTCGCAACATTGTGCGACTGCACGGAGTTCCTAAGAGCATAGTCAGTGATCGAGATGGACGATTTACGTCCAAGTACTGGAGATTGGTTCAGAAGAGCTTGGGCACGAAGCTAAAGTTTAGTACGGCGTTCCATCCTCAATCTGATGGGCAAACGGAGAGAACGAACCGTACTATGGAGGACATGTTGAGGATGTGCGTTCTTGATTTTGGCAAGAGGTGGGAGGATCACCTCTTCATGGTAGAATTTGCGTACAACAACAGTTTTCAAGCTAGTATAAAGATGGCGCCATACGAAGCTTTGTATGGGAGGCGGTGTCGAACGCCAATGTCTTGGGCAGAGGCGGGAGACACCAAACTTTTGGGAAAGGATGTGGTAGTTGACGCTTGTGAGTTGGTTCGGACCATCCAAGAGCATATGAAAGTGGCGCAAGACAGGCAAGCAAAATATTTTAATGCTCGTCACCGGAAGTTGGAATTTGCAGTTGGTGATTGGGTATATCTGAAGGTTAAGCCGTTCAAAGGCGTCTCACGGATTCGCCGACTCAAGAAGTTGAGCCCAAGGTTTTTGGGGCCTTTTGAAATTGTTGAGCGGATAGGAGAAGCAGCCTATCGGTTGGCATTGTCCGCAGATTTGAGTGGATTACATGACGTCTTCCACGTCTCCGTTTTGAGGAAAGCCTTGGTGGAGGCTAGCGTGGTGATTGAGCCGGCATCGGTGCCGATTGAGGAAGACTTGAGGACGCGAGTCCTTCCAATCGCTATAGAAGATTCAGAGACTCGGCAGTTGCGGAATAAAGAAGTCAAACTCGTGAAAGTTCGATGGGACAACTGCGGTCGTGAGGAGTTCTCTTGGGAACGAGAACAGGCCATGCTAGAAGACTATCCAGAACTCTTCAAGTCAGGTACAATTTAAGTTTTGTACCCTTTTGTTTTGAAATTTCGGGACGAAATTCTGTTAAGTGGGGGAGAGTTGTAACACCCCAGTTTTTGCTACAGGGTCAGTCTGCAGTTCTGGAAAATTTTTGGATTTCTGGAAGGAGGCACACGGCCTGCGACACGGGCATGTTGCAGGGCGTGTCGAGGCCGTGTCGACACTCGGTCCAAGTGTCGACACTTTCGCTCGACAAAGTGTCGAGAGTGAGGCACACAGCCTGCGACACGGGCGTGTCGCAGTGCGTGTCGAGGCCGTGTCGACACTCGGTCCAAGTGTCGACACTTTCGCTCGACAAAGTGTCGAGAGTGAGGCACACGGCCTGCGACACGGGCGTGTCGCAGGGCGTGTCGCAGGGCGTGTCGAGGCCGTGTCGACACTCGGTCCAAGTGTCGACACTTTGTGCTCGACAGAGTGTCGAGAGTGGGGCACACGGCCTGCGACACGGGCGTGTCGCAGGGCGTGTCGAGGCCGTGTCGACACTCGGCCCAAGTGTCGACACTTTTGCTCGACAGTGTGTCGAGACTAGGGCACACGGCCTGTGACACGGGCGTGTCACAGGGCGTGTCCCGCTTGGTCGACGATCTTCGCTCGACGTTTTTCCGCGGTGTCGACACAAAGCCTGTCGACAGGTGTCGAGACTTGGCACACGGCTTGGGACACGGGCGTATCCCAGGCCGTGTCATCTCTCGGGTTGGTTTCGGGGCCGTGTTGTTGGAGGCACACGGCAGGCCACACGGCCGTGTCACTGGGGACACGGGCGTGTCGGGTTGAACACGGGCATGTCGGATGCCCGTGTGCGATTCCAGGCGCGTCAATTTGAGACGGCGAATGAGGCACACGGCCCTGGACACGGGCGTGTGCCAGGCCGTGTTCGGCCCAGGTCTTCTGTTTTCCAGGCGAATCGCGGCCATTCTTTTTCTGGTTTTGGGATCTAACGGTTCAGGCCATCTCCTGGGAAGTTAAGTCTGAATTTAGGGTTGCAGATCCTCATTATTTTTCAAGTTCTCTCTTTCTAAGTTCTTGAGAAAACTAGAGCAAGGAGGAAGAAGAAGAAGCCTTGGGCTGTAGGAAGGGTTTCGGAGCTCCAAATCGCGAGCCGAGTCCGGATCCGTGGAGCTTAGAGCGTTGCGGAGTTTTCCATCCGGCTATTTTTTTGCCATGGCAAGGAAGAGGAGTCGGAAGGTAACGACATCTCTCCTCTCGGTCTTTAGGATGCACATTTTTAGCATCGTTTTCTTCTAGATTTTTGGGCACCAAACTCTCAAATGAGAGGGGCTTTGGTTTGCCAAGTTCAAGAGAAACCTCCGGGTCGATTGAGTCCGTCCCCGGCATATCTTGCATTAGCGATCCGCTTCGCTAGTGGATTAGGCATGGTGGGTGAAGCCGTAGTCGCGACCGTTAGTCCGACTCGGTGATGTTGCATACGAGCTTAGGGATTCGTAGAGTTTTCCGTTGCAGCAAGATGCCGGTTGTGTTGTGGTGGTGAATGTCCCGTTTGCTTGAGAAGAGTACATGTAGTCGAACCCGGACAAGGTTAGCTCCTCGTGGCGGTAGATGGTTTCCTTGAGGGACAAGGTTAGCTCCGTATGAGAATGGAGATGGTTTCCTTGGTGGACAAGGTTAGCTCCGCATGAGTTGGAGATGTTTTCCTTGGTGCGCGGGAACGCTGCGGTACAAAGAGGGATTGCGATGTATGTAGTCTTGGTTTGTGTTGTGCCAAGGCGTGGCTAAGTCTCCGTGGTCGGCTGGCTATCCCGTGACATGTGCGTCATGTGTGGAGAGTGTCCCGGCGAGAGTAGTCCCCTTCTGTGAGACTGACGAGAATGTCAAGCTTGGGGCAAGCCCGGGCAAAGAGGCCATGAGCGGGTGGGGTCCAGCAAGGCTTCTTAGAATCGGTCGGTCTGTGTTTGTTGGAATCCTGACATGAGACGTCAGAGTTTGCAGGCAAGCCCGGGGCTAAGCCCACGAGCGGGTGGGGCCTTGGCAAGAATTCCTTGTGGCGGCATGTGCGCCGTTTGAGGGAGAGGTGTCTCCCTTAGTGTTTGCGGCTTTATGCCAATGGGGAAATGTGAGTACCCAAATGATGTGATGTTGTGCTAGATGCATACGCAGTAGGGTACCTTGGGTGAAGCCCAGGTGTTGCATTCATGTTGCACAGTAGGCCCCTTTCTTTATATGCTCAACCAGTAGAGAACATGTTTGATGATTGAGACATCCAAGCCTGTTTTAATGCTTTTCTATTTATAGATGTTTATATTGCATATGAAGTGCTGACTTGCAGGTTGAAGGGTTCCCCGGGGTCCGTTAGGGGCGGCCGGGAGGAGATGTGTTGTTACACAGTTTGAGGTCAGCCTTTGCTGACCCACGTTGCTCATAATTTTCACAGGTCAAGGATCGCATGCAGGAGCTAGCACGCCGGCCAGAAAGGCCTAAGCCCCATGAAGTGTTTTCCCCTCTTTTGTAGCACTTCAGTTTTGATGATGTTTGTTTGAGACTATTTTGTCCGGCTTGCATGCCGAGGTAGACTAGGAGTGCTATGCACGTTCATGTTTGTTGTACTATTTACTTTTGGACATTTGATGTAAGGCCTTAAGGCCTTTTGTTTACTCTTTTGGTTAGTGGATAACTTCTAGTTGTGCTTAGTTTTCCGCTGTGTTGTGCAAGTGTTTTGAGTTTGGGTAGCTATATCAACTTATAATACTAAAGCTGTGGCGTTCGTATGTTGTGGGGCCCCGGCCGGACCCATATTATACGTCCACTACAGAGGGGTGTTACAATAAAAAACTCATTGGTATAAAACTCATTTTTCGCCGTCGTTCTATCTTGCGCTTTCAATTTCTCTGCAAAAATTTTCTTCCCTCCAAACAGTTCTACGCTTGTTCGGTTTGTTTGTTAAGTTTTTGCAGGTACCATGGCCGTCTCAGTTGCTGTCCTCGCCGCAATGAAGTTTGATGCAGGATTTGACATTGATCTGGACTCCTTCAACACCACTGATCAAATCTTCCAGGACATCCTGAGTTTATTCAAGGATCAGCATTTGTCTGCCCTCATGACCACAAGAATCAAACTTGCCTCAGATGAAATAAAAGAATGGGTCTATACTGCTCACAATCTAGACAACAACACCATAGTTGGATCTATTGCTGGAACCCAGGTACCTCTGACCCCAACAGTCTTAACAGAGGTCTTTGGTTTGAGAAATGGAGATGATGCTGCTGAATTATCTGGGGAGGAATTTTCTGATATACTTGCCAGGATGGGTCATCCAGAGGGAAACCCTAGCAAGTTGTTTAAGAGGAACTTGTCAGTTGAATACAGGTTTCTAGCTGATGTTGTAGGCAAGGTGCTGTTGGCAAAGCATTCTGCACATGATACCATCTCCAGACATCAGCTCTGCCTCATGGGAGCTCTGGTAGATAAGAAAAGCTTAAAATGGGGAGAGGTCTTCTTTGACCTGATAAAGAAGAAGATTAATAAAACCTTTGTAAATTTTGGAAGAATTATTGGAGTTTTCCTTCAGGCAAGGTGCCCTGCTCTGCTGGTCTCCTCTGGAGTGCACATCAATGCCTCCAAGAGACTTACCTGTGCCCTATTTGGCAAGTGGGACAGGCAGATTAGCAAAACCCAGCAGGCCCTCTTCAACTGCTCCTTCAGGCACCAGGACTCAAAGAGTCACTCCCCCACAGGTTTCTGCTGATGCAGAAGACTTGGCTGCTGCTGGTGCTGCCTCTCCTCCTCCTCCAAGTCAAACCCTACCTCTACCTTCCACCATTCCAGCCTCATTCCCCATTACAATCTCCAGCCCATCTCCAACATCTATTCCATATCTAGCAACAATTTCATCACCTCCAGTAGACCAATTCCACCCATTATTCTCATATCCACCACCAGATATCACCTCATCTCCATCCATACCATCATTCACCATTCTGGATGAATCCTACATGGATGATTCCCCCTCTTCTCCTCAAGAATTACCCTCCTCCTCAACATCTTTCCAAGATCTCCTCCACCACATCCTTGACCAACCATCATTCACTCCATCCATATCCATACCCTTGTCCTCCATCTCCACAATCCCCATACCTCAGCCATCCATCCCTCCACCATCCAGCCCTCCACTTCCAGCATCCTCAGCCATCCCCATACCCTCTACCTCTGCTCCTGCCCTTGAGCATGTAGATCTGCCAGCCTTAGCTGATAAGTTGTATGAGCTACTGGCCCCCAGGCTCTCTCTTCTCATGGAGGCCTCCTTAGCTCCTCTACAACAGTCAGTGGCAGCCCTATCTGCCAGGCTTTCCTCCCTCATTCCTCAGGCAGCACCTCCAGCAGTTTGCCTTGATACAGATGCATCTGCATCCAGGCAGGGGGAGATGCCTTATGAAGCCAGCCTTCATGCTGCTGTTGCTGCTGCTTCTGCTGCTGCTGCTGCTGTGTTTGTGTCTGCTGCTCATGTTGCTGCTGCTCCAGTTCAGGCTCCTACTCCAGTCTTAGCAATAGACCTAAGGTCTTTGCTCTCTGCATTTGATACTGCATTCTACAGCTGTCTGCCAGAAGTTCATGCTGTCCAGCCCCCAGAGGATCTGTCCAAGGCTCTGGTGCCTCTCTCTGGCTGTGACCCCAACATTCTTTCCTCTTTTGTACTCTCAGTGATGACTGCTGCTGCTGATGATGAAGAAAAGGCTGTATCTGCTTCTGAAACTGTCTTTGCTGCTGCTGAAGAAAATGTTCCAACTGCTGCTGAAATTCAAATTGTTTCTGATGAGCCCACATCCCAGGATTTTCTGATGACAGAGGCTGCTGTCTTTGAGCCTACTGAAGATTTTGTTGTTGTTTCTGAAGCTGCTGCTGCCATCATTCCTGAAGTAACCAGTGTTGTTTCTGCTGTTGCTCCTGTATCTGTTGTTACATCTGCTGTTGTATCTATTACTGTATCTGCTGCTGTTCCTGCTGCTGCCCCTTCTGCTTCTGCCTCATCTGCTGCAATGCAACTGAAGAAGGATCTTATGAAGAAGATTGATGCTATATATGATGACTAGAGTTCTGACTCTGATGAGTTCAAGACAGATTCTGATGACTCTGCTGCCACTATTGCTAGGAAGAGGAAGGCTAGAAGCAAGGCTATGAAAAGGGTTCCACCTGCCAAAGTAAAAGATGATAATGATATTCCATATTATATTCTGCATAACTGCCCAATTACTGAACATTGGATGCAGTATTCCAAAAATCAGCTAAAAGCAATGAAGAAGAAAAGGAAGTATGAGAAGGGCTCCTCCCAGTTCAAGCACCCTCATCCTCCTCCACCACCTCCACCTGATGCAGGTGCAGGTGGCAGCTCTACAAGTTCAGCCCCAGCTAGAAGCCAGGCTCCCTATCAACCCCATGCTAGAACCTATCAAAGGGAAAGCCAGCCTAGGGGTTCTTACTCTAGGAGAGGAGGATACAGGGGAAATCAAAGAGAGACTCAAGTTTATTCCAAAGGGCATTCCAGGCAGCACCCTTACTCCAGGGGAGGACATGTTTCTTCTGATACATCTTCTGGTCCATTCCCCTATAAGCTAAAAGAGACAGTGTCTGCTAGGCCTCCTCAAGATACTTCTTCCAACAGGTATGAGCCACCTGTACCATTTGAGGACCCTGAGAAGAATCCTGTTGCTTGGACTGCTAGGATGAAGGAGTTGGCTGCATTAGACAAGATAAAGAAAGCCAAAGAACAAGGCCTAGACACCTCTAATATTTCTACAATGTCAGAACAAAGACAGAAAAAGTTAGAAAGATATGCCTCCAGCAAGTTCTTTGATGCAGACAGATACATGGAGTTGCATCATGCTGCTGTAGATCTCAGGACTTCAAAGCAAATTTATTTGGGTGCAGCAGATGACACCAGATCCAAACAAGAAGCCCTGAATCCTAACAGAGAAATCAAGATGGTTAAAAGCAAAGAGAAGAAGTAAATCTGTAAGGTGACAATCCTTGGTTTTTCTGACTGCTATCTGGATGTTATATATATATATATATATATATATATATATATATATATATATATATATATATATATATATATATATATATATATATATATATATATATATATATCTGTGATGTTTCTGCAATGTCTGTATATTGTTTTTATGTTTTTCTGATTGTATGTTGTTATTTGAATTTTTCCAAAATCTGTAAATAGTAATCCTAACCCAAATAGGGGGAGATTGTTGGAACATCCTATTACTAATTTGGGTCAGGATCACTATGTCTCTAGGAATCTGTGTTTGACCTTCTGTATAGCTTAATAGGTCAATTAGAATTGAGTCTAAGGGTTAGAAGTCTAGGATTGGAAGCTGCCCTGAAGATTAAGTTTTTCTGACTGGAGACCAAGTCTAATCGTCGAGCTCAGCACGACGATTCGTCGAACTCAGATCGATGATCGTCGAGCTCAACTTCGGCAGATCGTAGAGCTCCACTCGACGATCGCTGAGCTCAACTTCACAATATCGTCGAACTCCATTCGACGATCGGTGAGCTCAGTTCGACGATCTTGACTCTGCTTTGGATCTTTATCTCTGAGCTCAGTTCGACGATCTTTGAGCTCAGATCGACGATTATTTTGCTGCTTGGATTTTCCAGTTCGCTGAGCTCAGCTCGACGATAGCAGAGCTCAGTTCGACGATTTCAGTTATCTTTCAGAATTCAAATTTAAATCAGATAGAAGTTATTCTGCATTTAATTCAGAAGATCTGCCAGCCGTTTTCATTTACTTTTGGAGCAAGTTTCAAGGGATTCTTCAAGGAACAATTCAGTGGGCTTTCCTTCAGAAGAAATTATGCAATTAAGGCTGTAATCAATGCAGACCAACGGCTATCTTTGACAGAGTGATATTCTATTCTGGCACAGAGAATAAAAGACAGAATGTTTTTGAATCAATAGAGGAGAAATACAGAGATTGACAAGGAGAGGACACACAACTCAGTATACAGAAACACTTTTCAAAATTTCTGTCAATTCTCAAGAATTCAGAAGAACACTCATCAGAGAGATCAAGCTTTCAAAAATCTTCAGATCTCTTCAGCTCTCAAAGTGTTCAAGGCCAACATCATTTCAAGACTCCAGACTCTCAATATTTCAGCTTGCTGAAATCATCTTGTGCTGGAGATCTATCTTTGAAGGCCTATCACCCTCAGCAAGGCTCATCTTCCTGAAGATCAAGGACTCAGGGGGAGCTTTGACATCAATCCACTTAGTCTTCTCAGTTGCTTGAGAAAGAGAAGACTGTCATCACTCTCTCACCCCCATTCTGTAAAGGGTTTTTCAAACTCCCTTCAAAAGTTTGAATCTGATTTTTGAGCACCTTGTCAAAAGCTCATTGGTGGCAAGACACCTGATCAAAAAATCTGATTTGGTTTTTGAGCACCTTATCAAAAGCTCATTGGTGCCCAGGACACCTGATCAACTCATCCTACAGTGGATTCCTACCTAGGGTGGTAGAAGAGTGGATGTACCCAAGTTTGGGGAACCACTATATTTCCTTGTGTCATCTGGTTCTGCTTGTTTTCTTTTTGTTTCTGGCCTAGATTCTCTTATGCTTAGTCTCTGCATAGCTTAGTTTTGTGATTAGTTTTATTTCTGCTTCCCTGCTCACACTCATTACAACAATTGTTGTAAAGCTTTGCAAAAGTTTTCCTTTGTGTTTTAAAAGCACCATATACTCTATTCACCCCCCCTCTAGAGTATATCAGATCTAGTTTCCCTTTCAGATCCTATAATTTATAGGTGAATATAACTCTTTAACCAACGGTGTGAGACTAACTTTTAGAAAAAATTAAAAAAACAATTTAAAATGGTGCGGTTTGTGAGAATCGAACCCTCAACGCCTAATTTGAAATCAATATCCTTATCCAATAGGTAATGACAACTTTTGTTTACATACCAAACATGACTTTTATTTATCACTTGCAATCTTTCATTTTTTTTAATTTGTATAATTATCTGTTTCGTAATTTAAGAATTAATTAAATTAGTTAGGGAAATAAATTAAAACGTCGGTGCGGGCAAAGCCCGCGGGGGGGGGGGGGGGGGGGAGAGATTGTACTGTCGCACTTGGCCGTAGGGGGGTACTGTGGCGCGTGGTCATCGGGCCGGAGGCCGGTGCCTATCACTCGTATGGAATAAGGACAAAAATGAGGAAAAACTCTAAGTCAGGCCAAGGACAGAAATCATCGAGTTCTGAACAAATTTCGTCGACTGGAGATCCAAGTTCGTCGAGCTGCGAAATCCTGTTCGTCGACCTGAGAAAACCTGTTTGTCGACCTGAGCTCAGCGAGCTGCATTCTGGAGATAACTTGCCTAATCTGCGCCCCAAGTTCGTCGAGCTGATAATCTGACTTCGTCGAGCAGAGTTCAGCAAAAGTAATCTGGAAAGAATGTGTTGAAGCTAAACTCCAGACTTTGTCGACCTGAGCTCGAATATCGTCAAGCTCAACTCAGAGAATTAACTCTGAGCTCGTCAAGTATAGCACGACTATCGTCGAGCTGAGTTCAACAAACGTCGAACTAAAATTCTGAACTTTGACTTCTTCTACGTCTTGAGTCCACTGAGGTCTTCTGCTGGCTTGTCCATCAAGGTTTAATCTAATGACTTAGCCTAAACTCTAGGACTCAAAAACATGACCCTGGCTATACATTGTGGGTCAGACATCCTAATTAGTGAACCTAGCCCAAATCAAACTAGGGATCCAACAGTGGATGAAAAGGAAGAAACCTTGCGTCCTTATGGTCTTACTCTTTTAAAGTTTCAGTTGTTGTGATCTGCATTAGTAAGAAATTCTGAACTTGTTTTTCTTTGTTTTAGCTATAAGTGAACCATCTGCCTCTATGGAGTTACGTGAATTCTTACTGCTACCTCTGCCACTGCCAATGCAGGCTCTTAGTGACATAAGTAGAGAGGGCTAGGAGATGTTGGATGAGTTAAGCAGGCAGCTCAGCCAAATGAAGATGTTGATCGAACAGGAGCGGCAGGCCGCACTTGGTAGGGAGGAGGTCCTTTTCCTCGAGGTTAAGAAGGAGAGAAAGAAAAGACTAGAGAGGGAGAAAGCTCTGAAGGATTAGATTGCGAACATCTCTTCTACACTTTAAAGGGAGAAGAGAGATAGATGGTGGTTTGAAGATGATTTTAGGTATTATAATGACATGTATTTGAACTTGGTGCGAGAAACCAAAGCCGATGATCTAGGGTGGTGAACACTGAGAGACCACGATAGCCAGATCATATTATTGTAGGTGAAACTTCCAACCCCCAGCCAGGTCAGCTGAATAGCCCACACCACTGGCGAATTGAGGGTGCCCGCAGAATACATGGTTCCTCTGATCCATGTAGACCGTGTGACATCTCAAATTCATAGGTCTTTTGTGTTGATGCATTACTATGTTCAACAGTTGTATGGAGTAATTCTGCATTTGAGTGACCAAGTGACACATTTATGCAGAGACTGCGTCGACCTCCCCGACCGCTCTGACCGTGCTGATCGTGGTTTGTAAATTTTCAATTTGTAAAATTATTTGAACAATGTGATATTCGATTGGAATGATTTGATTTTCGTTGCTTTCCTTTATTCGCTGTGATGATGAATAACTGCTTATGCGAACTGGAAAATAACTTGCATGAATTTAATTATTGTTTATTTTTGGGAACTGTACGATCTGATTTCTTTAACTGCTATTACTTGTATTTACGTTTCCAATACATGTTAGGAGCCTTGTGAATTGATGAATAGGGATTGTGGTCTGCATAGTTAAACACATACCAACTTTTTCTATAAATAGCATTGTCTTTCTTCATTTATGACAGGAATGCGTGCAAAATAAAAGTGCCTACAGTCTTTAAAAATGGTGTCCGCTCGAACTCAAGCCTTTGAAGCTTTCCATGTCGCAGAACATAAAAATAGTGAACTTAATGAAGACAACCCGTGCAATTTGGTTGCAAACATATGCATAATTTGCTAATTCATGTGCAGCTTCTAGAATAACATATAAGGATGAATACTTCTCTGGCGAATCATATCACCATTCCTGTTGACAACTTTGAAAGCGGCTTCAAGTTCCCCATTATTTGGGAGGCCATAGATATCCTCGAAAACTATAGGGTCGTTCTTGTTTAGCTCACCCCGAATACAATTGTTGTAATCTTTAGCTACCTTGCCTACCTGTGATCTGTGCGGGTAGCTTTTTTGATGAACATCTTCAGGAAAATCTTCTCCATACGGTCTTTTACCTCGTCGGGAGGAAAACATTACAAAGGCATTCTGTATTTCTACTACCTAGGAATGAAGTTTGTGAACCTACCGAACAAGGTTTACAACTGGTTTACCCACTACCTGATTTTTGAGGACGACAAGGGCTTGATATATACTCACTCGTAAGAACGGGCAAACATCGACTTCAAGGCCTGCAAGTTCTTATATATTGAAAAGTGTATCATTGACTACTTATTTGACTCACAACTTGACATTCAACATTATCTTCCCCTACTCTCGAGCTTGGATGGAGTAGTACGCCAAGATAGTAAGTGCCTTTTATGGTCAAAAACTTCTATCTGCCTTATCTGTACTATAACAATGATTTTTGCAGCTGACTTTGTGGTTCTTGCCAATTTGCCTTTAACACTAAGAGGTCTGACCCTTACTCAAAAGGAAAAGAGGGTAGAGCTTGAGAAGAAAAGACCGGAAGAGGATGACCCCACTGCATGTTAGAAGGGGAGTGCAGCGGTATCCCACCTTGCAAGGTATCCGGGCTGCCTTCCTTAAACTCCCTTGGAGGGCTGCAGCCCAACCGACCCAACCCATCTCCATGTGTCGCGTTCGCCCCAAGCCCAACATCGGGTGACCTACCTTAAGCTGGCCACGTGACGGCTTTTTGGAGGCCACAACCTCCCTTAGATGAGCCAAACTCGATAGTCAAGCGCACACCACGAGGAATTCCCAGGAGGTCACCCATCCCGTGACTACTCCAACCCAAACACGCTTAACTGTGGAGTTTTCCACTTCTCATCACTAATTGAGCTACATCTCAATTGATAGCAAGCATGCAGACTGGCTTCCTGTGTTGTAGACTGGCTTCTTGTCCGGACTCCTTTGATAGCAGGTGGATAGGCTGGTGTCCATCCTTGTCCGTGCGGACTGGGCGGACTGTTATGTGCTAGCTGCCGCCTGGGCTGGTGTCTCTATCTACTAGGGAGGTAACCACAATCCTCTCTTCTCCTATAAATAGGACCCCCCCCCCCCCCCCATGACATCATAATTAAGTAGAGTGAACAGTAAGTGAGTGAGAGTTAGTGTTGCGGTCTCAGTTTTTTCTGTCCGCGCGAGTTGAGAAGTTTAGCTGGTTGCTTTTGCAGGTTGTGCGGCTAGCACTGAGAAATCAGGTGTTTGGTTCTAACTGCGGTCAGGGATCAGTGGAGCTCGTAGTTATCAGCTAATGGTTAAGCTGCAGGACGTGGTTAGCGATCAGTAGTCTTCTCTTTTTCAGCACTTTCCATTAAAATAAGCTATCCGACAGTTGGTAGTTTGTTCCTCTATTGGGCAGCATTGTTCGCAGTCTAACTAGCGGCTAGGCGACCTTAGTGGTCAGGCGGCTTGCAGTTTGCAGACAGCTCTTTTTCAGCTTGAATAACGGGTAGTCCGCATGACCTCGTGGTCTCGGCGGACTTCGCTGTTCAGTTCGGCAAGGGAGGAGATCTCGGCAGTCTCAGCTTCTATCCACCGGGCTTCTTGTTTTTTGTTGTTTCTTGCTTCCTTGTTTTACTTGACGAAATCATGTCTCGCAATATTACCTCTTGCTGTAATGAAGATTGTTAATACTTGACCTGCTTGTTGCATTCCTTGCATTTGGTTTCTTGAGTTCGGTATATGGTTGGAGTGTTCATGCGCCTAGTTCCCGCTTTCTGCTTGATCAAGTTGTCATCTTGATAGCTCTGAAAGTTTTACTTGGTATCAGAGCAATCTCCTGGTCCTCTTGAGAAATTTCAACACTGCGGGCTACTTTTTTGAAGAATCCTATCTGCTTCACAGGATAGGAAAGAAGCTGAAAGACATTTGGGGCAACCCGACTATGCAATGGAACCAAAAAAGCAAACATGTCCGGGTGTCGACTACTCTCCCTTCTTGGAGAAGCAGGAAGTTTTATAGTCATGCCTATGTGGCGAGTAATGCCTTGTGTGGAACGCTCAACTACAAAGAGCTTTCAGAGATTACCCCCAAGCATTTGTCATATTTCACTACTCAAGCCGAGGCAAATGTCTTAGTCGCAATCCATTATGGCTTTGTTTGGCGGGGCATTTTGGGAGTGGGGTGCCGCAGATTTTCCCATCGCCCCGCCAAACAAAATTTCACGCAACCATGGTGGCATCAGCCACCGTGGCAAAAGAGTGGGGGGCCGCTGTTTTTGAGTCGCGGAAAGTTTCCGCGACTCAAAAACAGCAGCAGCGCTGCAGCCTTGGCTGCAGCGCTGCTGCCCCTCTTTTTTAAAAAAAATAATTTTTTATTATTATATTATAATTTATTTATATTTTATATTATATTTTATTTTATATTATATTTTATATTATATTTTATATTATAATTTATATTATATTTTATATTATAATTTATATTATAATTTTTAAACTTATAACATTTTATAAATTATTGTAAAAGAATTTTTTGATTTATTTTTAGAAATTTTTGGTTCAAAACAGTTGTTCTTCCAAACAGTTTCACAGATTCTGCCACCACTCTACAAAACAGCTGATTATTCCACCACTGTTTCCCACCACTGCTTCTTCAGTCGCTGCAGCCGCGCCAAACAGAGCCTATATGGGTTGCGCTCTAAAAGAAAATATGAGAGAGAAACAAGTTCTCACTGAGAAGAATGTGCGGTTAGAAGCAGAGATCGCCAGATTGAAGGAGGACAAGGTGGTAAGATGATTCCTGATCATCTCGAGCAGATTTCTTGACCGCATAATATAAGTTCACTTTTCTGATTCCTTGCAGAATGACTACGATTCTGAGAATCCTACTTTCCAAGATACGGCCATTCCTTTTGTTTACGAATGCATAGAAGATGATGTTTGCCGCTACTGTGAACTGGGCTTTGTCAATGAATGCTTCAAAAACACTTCCTTTGTTGAACTTTTTTCTGAACTAAAGAGGAGGGAAGCTGCAATGAATCAGCTGTTCAAAGGTAAGGCTAAGAATAGGGAAGAGACTAAATAAGATGAAGAATAAGAAGTAGAAGAAGAGGAAGTAGAAGGAGGAGGATAAGAAGAAGGCGGCATGGAGGAAAAAGCGGATGGAGACAAATCCGACATTGGCAACAAGGAAAAAGAGACTAGCGGTCATGAGAAAGAGACTGCTCAGTCAGCTTCCGAGGAGTCCAGCGATGGGAGCCTTCCCAGTGAATACAAGGAGAGTAATAGTGGTGAAACAACTTCAAGCTCGAGCTCACCAAGCCATGATTATTCGCCGCTAGTTGATAATAATGGTTCTCTGGACTCAGAGAGATCTCATGCGGCTAAGAAACTCAGATGGTGGAATTTAACGATGTAATTTTGTTTTTTTTTTTTTGCAAACTCAGCAGTCTCTTTTTGTTATTCGTGCGGGTATACATGTATTTTTTGAAGAATCGTTGAAAATAAACATACGTTCACTGTGTTCTCTGAGATGATTTTTTACTTATATGGTTTAGTATTTGACCAGTTCGCCTTCGTTGTTCACTGTCCAATCGCATAGCTCACAGAGAATAGACTCCCTTAGACAAATTTACACGATCTGCTACGTATTTTGCAGGACCTTGTGAGATCTTCTTAAGAGGATAGTTGAAGTAATCCAAACCTAAGATGATTGGGCTGCAGTATTGACCAAAATAGTCTGCAAGAATGTTTCCAATTTTGAACATTATGAAGTTTGATCATTGAGACCGCGAGCAACGCATAAATTTATTCTTCTTATATGAACTATGCCAGTTTTTATGCTTATATACCCCTTGAGATGAACTGGAAATCCAGGCTGTGGATTTTATTAGTGAAGAAATCCAGAACTCAACCGCATTATCTGTGGCGATTATGAATGAAGAGGACTTGAAATTGATTAAAATCAGATGATCATGTTAAGTAGTTATTCCAGATCTCCATTTTGGTCACAATAAATCAACCTATAATAATTGACAATGCCATTCCAGGCACCAATAATTGATAGGTTAGACAATTTAGACCGCGATCATTAACAAAGAAGTTAAAGCTGCAACAGTTAATAGAGTAAAAAGTCCAGATTGAAATAACAAATAAATAGTTCAATCGTTGGCACAAATAGAGAGAATAATCCAAATCGCAAGATCATCAAGCCCTTGAAGATTAAAGCATATGGCGGTGAAGCCTGTGACCAGAGGTAATTTATCATACCGAACTGGACCTTTTCCAGATGATGCGACCTAGGTGAATAGAAACCTCTGACCACCCATGAGGTCTACAACTTGAGATGATCAATTGGGCAGGTGTGCGCATGGCTGTATTCCTTTCTTCAAGAGATCATCAAATATGTATGCCTCAAATAAAGGGCGACTACCACATTCCAAAAAATAATAATTGCAAATTGAACAAGAAAAGGAGAAAGAGCTACAGACTAATGTGACCAAGTGGGCTGGTGCTCACATGATAACATTGCTTTTCTCAAGAGGTTACGAAAGTTATAACATGTCCCTTTAAACACACGAAAGAGCTGATCAGTCTCCAAGACTTAAACGGAGTGCAGAGGCGTGTCAGATGTTGTTGGGATGTAAATGAGGTGTACAAACTAAGATGATCAGTTGGGCAGGTGAGCGCGGGACAACATTGTTTTCCTCAAGCGTTCATCTAAACGGTTTCACCTCAGCAAGCAAGATGGGCCCACTGCTCTCCTGCATAGGGATATAGATTAAATTGATCAATTTGGCAGGTGCGTGCAGGACAGCGTTGCTTTCCTCAAAGATAAACATAATTATGGGTCCCTGTAGGTACTACTTGAGAGTACCTAGGAGTATTCGATGTCACAGACTAAGATGATCAGTTGGGTAGGTGTGTGCAGGGCATCATTGCTTTCTTTAAAAAGATCATCAAAGATGTAACAATATCCATCTCGAACCATAGTAGATCAGGCAAACACCATGTCCCTCCTTAATGCAAAGGTGTGCTTGATACCAACTAGGATCCGAAATATTGAAGCCCTCCGCACGAGAATTTGCAATTTCCACTATATGGTGCCAAATCTCCCTGCCACATGTGGTCATTGTGGTATTACGCTAATGACAACAATTCTGTGGGGGGGGGGGGGTTTAAGCAGTATTCAGTGATATCTCCTAGTTCAACGATCCTTAACAACTAAAAATCTATAGAAAAATCACTTGATAAGGAAAAGTGTCAGTAGGAGGATCTCCATTAAAATAATCATGAATACAAATATACAAAACCAAGAGAAGATATTGCTAGAAATAAAACCGCTTCAAATCATCTCCACTCCGGGTGTGGGAGATGTCCTGTCCATCATAGGGTTTGAGGCGGTAAGCTCCATTCATCAGCACTTCCTTGAAGATATATGGCCCTGTCCAATTCTAGTTAAGCTTCCCCACCGAACTGGCTCAGGCCGCAACATCATCTTTTTCCAAGAACTAGTTGATTTTGACGTTTTTCTCAAAGTACCTTGCTACCCTTCTTTTAACATCTTCCCACCAGATAGTAGCTTCATCCCTGAGCTCCTCGATCAAGTCCAAGCTGCACTTTATCTTCTCATTATTGATAGTCATCCATTCTTCAACTCCCTATTTGGCAAGCATTACTCTGGGGGTAAGAACCTCAAATTCCACAGGCATGAGAGCATTTGAACCATGGGAGAGCTTGAAAGGCATCTCCCGAGTAGACGATGAAGTTGTGGTCCTGAGCATCCTAAGGACTGAAGGAAGCTGCTCTGCCCAATTGCCCTGGAGGTTCTACACTTTCTTCTTGAGGAGATTCAAAATTACCTTGTTCAAAGTTTCAACCTGACTGTTACTCCTGGGATGATGTACCACAAAAAATCTTAGCTCTTTTCTAATATGACAGTAGAAGTTAATCATATTTGCATTGTTGAACTGAGGGCCATTTTCTATGATGATAGCAAAGGGAGCCCCATGACAACAGACAATCTCCTCCCAAATGAAATTTTTGACAACCTAGGTAATGTTTTTTGCCAAAGCCTTTGCTTCAATCCACTCGCTAAAATAGTCAATCATCACCAAGATGAAGCGACACTGGCCTATTGCTATTGGGAAGGGACCGAGAAGATCCATTCCCCATATTGCGAAAGGCCACGACATTGATACTGATTTGAGCTGCTGAGCTGGCTGAAGTTGAAGTGGAGAAAACTTCTGACATTGAACATATTTCTTTGCATATCCTTCCACATCCTCTCTTATTTTGGTCCAAAAGTATCCATGTTTGAGTATTATCTTCTCCGAAGTTCTCGCCCCGGAGTGACTACCACACTAACCAATGTGGCCTCATGAAGGACAACAAGAATTTCTTCTTCTGAAACACATCTTGCTAGAGGAGATAGAAAGGTTTTTTCGTACAGGGTTACAAAAACAAGGTAGTAGTATGTTGCCTTCAGCTTGAACCTCTTTTTATCTTTTATCGATGGATGAAAGCTTCCAATAGAGTGGTAACAAATAAAAGGATCCATCAAAATGGATGTTGATCAATCTGCATCAGCTCTCATTCCTCTTAGTTTTCTGACTTCGGGATATGCTGCATAGAGAAACTTTTGAATTTCCTGATCTCTGATAAGTCAATTTATATAGTTATTTTAGTTTAGTTTTTTTATAAATAAATAGTATAATTTATTTGGATTTATATTAATATATATAATAATTCATTTATTTTTATATTTCAGGTCAATATGGGCTTCAAATATCATTTTCAAGTATACGCAAAGAAATATGTTCAATATTATTTTTATATTTCAGGTCACGGATAGCTGAAATTCAGATGGCCATAACTTTCAAACCAGGAAAAGTTACGGGACGTGCAACCAGTCAACGGAAAGAGGACGACATCCTATACAAATCTGGAGAGTTTTACAAGTGCACGCCCCCATGATACGGGCGTGACCAGGGCGTGAACACGGGCATGTCTAGTTCAAGAAAACAGTTTTCTCTAGAAATCTTCCCGGCGCAATTCTGGAACATTTCCCAAGTACACGCCCCCATGCCACAGGCGTTCCCTAGGGCATGCCCAACCCGAAACTGCCGAATTGATGCTAGATTGCGTCGTTTGCTGGCCCGGTCAGTACACGCCCTAGGTCACGGGAGTGACCTAGGGGCGTGACATCCCAAAACAGCCAGAATTTATTTCCCGTCATTTCCTGTAACAGACTTGACATGCCCTAGGTCACGGGCGTGACCAAGGGCGTGACCGACCAGCAATTTTTTCCTATAAATTACAGAAGTGTTCAGAAGCTTGGGGAGGAGCTAGGAGGCCAATCTAGGAGTAGCTTCAGAAGATTATTTTCCTGTTTTTATGCATTTTGTTTATGTACTTTTTAATTTCATAGTTTAGGCTTTAATTTTAGCCCTTTTTATTTTCTTTCTATGTATCCCTATTTTCATTTCCACTTGATCATGACATGCTTTTCAATATAATAAAATACTTCTTTTTGTCAAACTCTTTTCTTATCGTTTCAAGTTATCTTTGATTTATTAGCTTCGATTCCGATCTAAGATCCGAATCCTAAATGACCGAGAGGTTGCGGATACGGGGAGATCACTCAAGGATAAAAGGAGTTGATTGCAATTCTCGAGAGAGGACAACTTAACTCTTCCAGATTGGAGTGAAATCCAATAGAGCGGTTCACCTCCTAAAGCAGGCTTAGGGGTTTCGACTGGCTGAGAGGTCTTAATCGATCAACCTAAGTTTAGTCGAGAGTGTATTCTCGAGAGAGGAGTTTTCGTATTTTAGGAACCTCCACGGTCAAAGCGGATAATCTAGAAGTTTGCCCTTAAGATAAGTTTATTTTATTTCAAAGTTAGTTTAGATCAAGTGTGTTCTTTTATTCAATTTTTCTACCTATAGTTAAATTTACTTATTTTATCATGAGATAAAATAATATAATTTGTGTGAGTAGAAGTACTCAACAGGCCCCGAGTCTAGTAGGACATTTCCTATACTATATTTCGATAGGTATGCTTGCCTATTTGAGATTATAGTTTGGATATATTTTTAAAACTATAAAATTCATCATCAAGTTTTTGGCGTCATTGCCGGGGACTATTTTTGTTGATATTTTGAAAGCAAAAATTGTATTACTTTTATCACTCTCTTTCTCTATCCCCAATTCTCTTTTTAATTTTTTTTTATTTTTTTTAAAATTCATTTCTATTAGGTACGGCTTGTGTTTATTTTCTTTTATTAAAAACAATGTTATCTCAATTGGCTGCTAAAATTGCCCAGCTTTAAAATTAACTTGATATTTTGCAAGCCGCAAAAAAACGCCAAAGTGTTGGTTATTATTGTGACGGTTCTCATCCAAGTGAGTTTTGTTATCATTATAATTATTATAAAAATCTTTCTTACGAAAATAATTTTGATAGTAATTATGATAATAATTCTTCTCACTTTTATGATAATTCAAATTTTTATGAAAATAATTTTTCTAATTTTTCCTGTGTTCATGAAAATATTTTCTCAAGTAATAATGCGAATAATTATTTTGATGTAAATAATTATTCTTCCAACTCGGATGAAAACTTCTCTTGGTCGCAAGACAACCGGAAGATTTCCCGAGTTATGAGAATAATTATTTGGATCCAAATTTTTGTTTTTCTTCTTCCGCATCGCAAGCTTTCTCTCTTAATTTTGGGGAATCCTCTCATTTGCAATCTGATTCTTCCCCCCAAAATTTGGATGAGAATTTTCTTACGTTTATTGATTCTTCTTCTCCTTCGGATAATGTCTCTAATGAGGAACATGACTCTTCATGTACCCCAGTAGTTGTTTATACCGAAGAAGAACAACATATTTTATTTCAAGAGCTTATTAGTTGTATGGATGCGCTGGGAGCAAGGTTTTGAAAATCGGACTGGACATCGAACCGGCGGAGGGAGAGGTTCAAGTTTAAACTGGTTCAACCGGGGTTGAACCGTTATATATATAATAT
Organism: Platanthera guangdongensis; assembly: GCA_039583875.1. Classification (NCBI taxonomy): domain Eukaryota; kingdom Viridiplantae; phylum Streptophyta; class Magnoliopsida; order Asparagales; family Orchidaceae; genus Platanthera; species Platanthera guangdongensis. Next base: position 151,401,337 of record CM077156.1, on the reverse strand, counting down.
AAATCGGAATAAGGGAAATACGCATAACGCGTATTTTAAAATATACACGCGAGGCTCACCGACCATGAAATAAATATATAATAACATAATTTTTATTTTATACGCAAAAATATAATTGAAAAAAGAAAAAAAATGAGAGGATTCGTCATATTTGATCACTTTTTATGCAATTTTTAAAAAAATTTATAACTACTTGAAAAAATATGTACTAATTAAATAATAAAGAATGAGATAATATTTGATAAATATGACTGTCACACGTCTGGCTTGACTGTCAATTATACCATGTGTTTTTATTATATATATTATTTTTTATAAATATGTATTAATCTATATGTATTTAATATATTTTAAAAGCATTCATCAATCACCAAATGGCTGAGTGGCTTGTTTCCTTGCTTGATTTCAAAGTGGTATGGGTTCAAAACCTGCCTCCCTCCTCATTTTCGGTATTAAATTTTGGGCGCCATGGTCCGCCCGGTTTAGGAAAACTGGTCCGGTTTACGGTTGTGCGGTTCAACCGGCCAGTTTTTCGAGTTTTACCCGGTTCTGAGCGGGGCCGGTTTTAGAGGCTTGACCGGACCGCCCGAGTGACCGGTCGGCGGTCCGAACGGTCGAACCAGCCGGTCCGGTCCGGTTCTTAAAACACTGGCTGGGAGGAGTAGAAGAAGAATATGTTTCTCCTCCTACTACTCCCAATTTCCCTCATATTAATGAATCTCCATGCACAATTTATGACGTTTTAGGAGCGAAAATATATGAACATGATGCTTCTGACGATTTTATTTTAAATAAATTTTCGGACGAAAAATTAATTTTAGAAAATAAACAACCCGAGCCTAATCTTATAACTTTGCAAGAGTCTCCTTCTTGCGAAGATTCTTCTGACACACTTCTTTTTGATTTTTCTTTCCCTAACAAGTTATAGGAAGAAGAGGAGCCGTTGCAATTCAACGTCTTCCACGATTCATTTGCCGCTCCTCTACAAAAATTCAAATCACCTATAGGTGGTTTGAATTTACATTTTCAAGTCAACCTTTCAAAGAAAGAAAATCAAGAAGAAAGCAGAGGACTACACGGGCGACCAACTTTGGCATCTTCGCCAAAGCGCGAATTAAGGGAGTTGCCCCTTCATTTTAATTTTTATTTTTCTTTCTCCTAACCACAACCGTCTAGCTTTAAGACGGAAAAAAGAAAAGCGCTCTTGGGAGACACCCCTTGTTTGTCTTTTAACTTTTATGAATTTTTTTTTCTAAATTTTCACAAACTGTTTTTTTTTTCTCCCTCCTACTTGACTTATAAACATTGGGGATAATATTTATTTTTAAGTATGGGGGTGGATTCTTACTTATTGTTTTTATTTAAAAATCCAAAAAAATAAAAAAATCAAGAAGAAAGCAGAGGAGTACTCGGGCGACCAACTTTGGCATCTTCGCCAAAGCGCGAATTAAGGGAGTTGCCCCTTCATTTTAATTTTTATTTTTCTTTCTCCTAACCACAACCGTCTAGCTTTAAGACGGAAAAAATAAAAGCGCTCTTAGGAGACACCCCTTGTTTATTGTTTAACTTTTATGAATTTATTTTTCTAAATTTTCACAAACTGTTTTTTCTTTTCCCCCTCCTACTTGACTTATAAACATTGGGGACAATGTTTATTTTTAAGTATGGGGGTGGATTCTTACTTATTGTTTTTATTTAAAAATCCAAAAAAATAAAAAAATCTTTAAAAATTAAAAAATTTTGTTTTCTTTTTATTATCCAAAATACAAAAAAATAGAAAAAATAAAGAAAATACAAAAAATATAATAAACCCCTGCTTAAATTTTTGTGTTTTTTCAGAAATTTATTTTGAGTTAATTTATAAGAATTTCTATATTTTTTTATTTTCTAAACTTTTATTTCATCAAAGTTAGTTAAATTTAATTTTTAGGTGATTTGATTTTAAGAAAAAAAATTTATGAAGTAAATTTGTTTAGAAAAATCTATTTAGCCCTTTTTCTCTTTTATTTTAATTAGTTTCAATTTTGTAGTACTTAGATTAACAATTTTTAGATTTTAATTATCTTCACTTTATGTTTTAAGATTCTTAGGAAAGCTTAATTCACTATGGTTGCTCTCTTAGTTTTTTAATTTAATCTAAATTTTGTCAAACTTTTCCCTTGTTTTTAACTTTCCTATTAGATCATGTCATTGGGATAAGAGAATAAAATTCATTTTCCCCTGGTACACATATGAATTTTTTTATTTTTGGTTAGATCATATGTCATGAAATCAAGTATTCATTGGTACACATATGCAACTCCAAAAAAGGAGTAAGAGGATAAAATTCATTACTCCCAAGTAATTTTGTTTGAAGAGAAAAAAATGTATCAAAAAGGAAAAAAATTGTGTGGGTGAGAGGATAAAATTCATCACCCCCAATCTAAGATCTCTTCAATTACCTTTGTCCTAACCCAATATCCAATATAATTGCTTATGTTGGATCCCTAGTTTGATTTTGGCGAGGTTCACTAACTTAGAATGATGTGACCTAACATGTATAGCAAAGGTCAAAGTTGTGTCCTAGAATCTAGGCCAAGTCCTAAGAGTCAACATCACATGGACAAGTCAACATCAGACTGCCAGAGAATCAAGACATAAAGTTATTCTCAAGATTCAGAGAATTCTCAAGAGACTAAGTAAAATGAGTTCGACGTTCGTCGAACTCAGGTCAACGATAGTCGTTCTCAGCTCGACGATCTTAGAGAAATATTCTCTGAGCTGAGCTCGACGAACTTCAGTCAAGATCGACGATCCTTGGATTTCACCTTCAGAATTCTAAGTATAGACTGTTCTCTTGACTCGGGTCGACGAACCTAGTTCTCAGGTCGACGAACTTCATTATTTGGTCGACGATCTCTGGACTCAGTCTTCAGCATTTCAAGTTCAATTGATTCTCCTGACTTAGGTCGACGAACTTAGTTCTCTGGTCGACGATCACTGGACTCTCTACTTCACCTTTCTGATTCCAGAAGTTATTAATTTGTCTAAAGCCTAGAATAATTCTCAGCTCAACGAATTCAAGGTTCTCCAGACTTAGCTCGATGAACACCATTCTTCGGTCGACGAATCTTTGGACTATCACAGCATTCTGTCGTGTCCATGTTCTCCAGTCTCAGGTCAACGAACCCTGTTCTCTGTCCGACGAATTCTGGAACCAGACACAGGATATTTGACAACTCCAGAATAATTGTTGAACTCCAGTCGACGAACATATTTACCAGTTCGACGAATAGGCAAAGATCAAAAGTGACAGCAGTTCAGTTTTCAGTTCGACGATCATAGAACTCAGCTCGACGAACAGAAGATGTCTGGTCGACGAATACAATGTCTCAGCTCGACGAACTGTGAACTCAGTTCGACGAATTCTGCTATCTGTTCGATGATTCCAGATTTCCTTATTTCCGACCTTCTGTCCCCACTCTAATGTTATAATTCCTGGGTAATTAATGCTCTAACATTCTCTGAATGTATCCATTAGAATGAGCATTAATTATGGTCTTCTCCAGGATTATTGCTTGCTATTTTTCCACGGGACAGTTGGGGAAATAAATCAATGCCGATTATTCTCAAGGCTGTCAGCATTAATTACAGAGAAATTCAAATATTTGAAAGATACAGAAGAAGAGAATAACGAATACAGACAGACACACAGTGAATTAATCAAGAGAGACACGGAGAAATCTTCACACAGAATACTACTGACTAAGAAGCATACAGCAATTTGAAGAAGAAGCAAGAAGAACACATTTTTAAATCCAGAGTCTTACTATTCTTCTTCTCCAAGACCTTGTTAAAGACATTCAAGCACTATCAGTCTAAAGCTCCTGGATCAAGTCGCTAAATTGAAGTCCTATCACCCTGTGCAAAGCTCTAGTTCTCCTGTACCCTTTTTCATCTCAGGGGGAGCTTTGACAACATCATTGAATCCACATAGTCTTCTCATTATGATTGAGAAAAGAAGACTTCCATCACTCTCTCACCCCCACCTCTTTAAAGGGTTGTCATCTCCCTTCAAAAGTGATTCCTTGGTTGCAAGTCTCCTGATCAAAAGACTTGGGTTGGTTTTTGAGCACCTGATCAAAAGCTCATTGGTGTCAGGCACTTGATCAAATATCTGAGTGGATTCCTACCAAGGGTGATAGAAGAGTGGATGTACCCAGGTTGGGGAACCACTATAAAATTCTTGTGTCGTCTGGTTGTCTTCTTTTCTTTTGTTCTTGCTGTGCTTGTGATTTAGCTTTATTGTTTGCTAGGTTATTAATTTCTGCACTTTTGATTTACAGCAAAAACTGTAATAGTAGTTAAGAAATTTTTACGAATACTCTATTCACTCCCCTCCCCCTCTAGAGTATTTCTGATCTAACACTCACTTTCAATTGGTATCAAAACAGGTTACTTTGGTTGTACAAGTTAAATACTGAACCAAAAGATCCTTTATTTGATCTACACAATATTTTATCTTTATTTAAATTATAAACACAGCATGGCACAAAACAAGCATTATGCAAGCATCAGACCTCCAGTTTGCAATCTTAATAAGTTTGCCATCTAGAAGGCAAGAATTCGGTTATATATGAATTCCATTGATGAAGACATCTATAATTCCATTTTGACAGGTCCCCCACAGGCATCCACAACTACAACATCTTCCAGCAACAATGCAGTCCCACCACCTGAGTGGACTGAAGCTCAGAAGAAAGCAAAGATTGTTGATGCCAAAGCCATGAACATATTGGCTCAGACCATGTCAGATGACATCTTTCAGAAGGTGGCTGAGTGCACCTCTGCAAAAGTAATCTGGGATTCACTCAATCAAATGGTTGCTGGCTCAGCAGATGAGAGGAAAGATAGAAGATCACACCTCATCACACAATATGAAAACTTCAAGAAGGATGAGGTGGAGACAGTTGAAGTGATGTACAACAGGCTTAGCACCATCATCAGTGAGCTAAGGACCTTAGATAAATAAATCACTTTGACTGAAGTTAATGACAAGATCCTAATGTGCTTCCCAAGCTCATGGGACACCAGGATTTGGCCCATCAAGGAGGCCAGATGCCTGAATGAGATTTCAACTGAATCTCTATTAGGAAAACTAAAGTCATTTGAGCAGCTAATCAAGTCCAGAGAGGCAGTGGAACACAGGACTCCTCCCCCAGCAAGGAAAGAACAATCCATTGCATTCAAGGCTGCTAAAGAAACTGAAGCCCCAATAATCAATGAAGAGCTGATGAGTCTCTTTGCTAAGAGATTCTTCAAACTGGCAAGGAAAGACTTCAGAAGGAAGTCATCCAGAAATGATAGTCAGCCAAAGTATGGCAAAACCCTGACTAAAGACGTAGTGTGTTATGGGTGCAAAAAACCAGGACATTTCATGTCTGAATGTCCTGAAAATCAAAAGAAGGAAAGAAGAAAAAAGAAAGAATCAAGAAGCAAGCACTACAGCAAGCCCTCTTCCTGCAAGCACAAAAAGAAGGACAAAGGATTTGTGGCTGAAACATGGAGTGACACAGAAGATGAATCTACATCTTCTAGCTCCAGTGAAGAAGAAGAGGAGGCCAAGGCAAAGGAGGTGTGCCTAATGGCAATTGGTGCAAGCAGCAGCAGATCAGATACAGATGAATCTGATGATGAAGAAAATCTGTCAGATTAAGATCAGGTAATAGCATCTTATGATTTTGAATCTGATGAATTTAAATTTGAATTTAAAAACTTATGTTTAGATTTAATAAGCTCTGAGAAGGAAATTAAACTTCTCAGAGAAAAATTGAATGACCTAGATAAAATCACCTCTGAAAATGCAACTCTGTCTAGTGAACTAAAATCTGCAAATGAACAAATCAGCTTTTTGAAATCAGAACTTAGCAAAGCTAAGATGTTAGAAGAATCATTAAATGACAGAAGTTTGAAATTACTAGATATAACCAGCACAGTTAATGCTAGACCAAATAACTGCAGATTAGGATTAGGAGCCACATCTAGTGAACCAACCCTAATCCAAAGGAATCATCTTTCAAAACCAGTAAATTTCATCTCTGATAAAGGAAAGAAAAACATTGAATAAGTAAATAAAGTCAATAAAATTCTGGAACAAATTGAAGCTAAGGATAAAATTAAAAATCAGAAGAATGATAAAAATAACAATGTTCAGCAGTTATCGTCGAACCCAGATCGACAATATCAGAACAGATCGTCGAACTCAAAATGACGATCTCTGAACGCAAACTACAATAATAATAATTCGTCTAACTGCGATCGACGAACTTTGTATGGTTCGTCGAGTAGAGGTCGACGAATGTGGGGCACAGAGAATGAACATGTTCATTCTCCGTGCAGAGATCGACGATCTCAACCCAATTCGTCGAACTCTGGTCGACGAACTTACAACAATTCGTCGAACCCAGGAAGACTTAATCAAAACTGTAACAACAACTCACATGTTCCTAAGAAACCATTTAATCTACTAGCTGATTGGATCATCCCACCTAGGAGATATCACCCCTTAGGATATAATTCCCAACCAGAATTCTCTATCATTTCTAGTTTTTCTTATCAGCCATACAAAGGACCCAAGGTAACCTGGGTCAAAAACCATTAACTGTTTTTTATTGCAGGTGAAGAATTGTCTAGGGGTAAATCAAACTTGGTACCTAGATAGTGGCTGCTCCAAACACATGACTGGCAGCAAGGACATCTTAATCAACTACAAGTCCAAGCTGGGGCCAAAAGTTATCTTTGGTGACTCCAAATGTGGTTAGTCAAAAGGATTTGGAGAAGTGAGAATAGGAGCTGTCACATTCAAAAAGGTGACATATGTAAGTGGACTCAAGCATAACCTCATCTCCATAAGTCAGTTATGTGATGATGGTTATCAGGTACACTTTAACCCATCCACTTGTTCTATTATTGATAAAAAAATAACCAAACAGTTTTAACTAGAAGTACATAAGGCAACATATACTTCGTAAATTTTCTTTCTGTCAAAACTGATATCTGCTTACTTAACTAGTAATCAGAATGACTTATGGCACAAAAGACTAGGTCATGTAAATCTGAAAAACATTACTAGGCTATCTAAGCACAACCTTGTTAGAGGTCTACCTTCTGGTCCCTACAAGAAGGAAGGTCTCTGCAGGGCTTGTCAATTAGGCAAGCAAACTAAAACTAGTTTTAAATCTATTAATAAGAGTGATTCACCTAGGATTTTGTACTTGATACATTTGGATCTCTTTGGACCCATTGTTGTACAAAGCCTAGGAGGGAAATCCTACACTTTGGTTATAGTGGATGACTTCTCCAGGTTCAGTTGGGTATTCTTTCTGAGATCAAAGTCAAAAGTGAAGAATAGGAGCTTAATTCACAAACTAAAGAACAGGACTCCCTTTGAATTGCTCAAAGGGAAGAAACCTAAAATAAACTATTTTAAAGTATTTGGTTGTACCTGTTATATACACAATAATAATAAGAAATACATTAGAAAGTTTGAGGCTAAGACTGAAGAGAGAGTTTTTCTAGGATACTCCCAAGTAAGCAAGGCCTATAGGGTTTTTAACAAATCAACATTGAAAATTGAAGAGTCTATTCATGTTTCATTTGATGAGACTAATATGTATTGCAAGGAGAAAGAAGTTTCTACCAATAGTAACTTGCAGGTACCCCACTTGTGTGAGACCTTGGATGGACTAAACCTCGCCCAAGAGGTGCCAACTCATCTCTCTCCACAAGTCATTGAAGAAAGTGAAGAAGAAGAAGTTGAAGATAATGAATCTCTACCAACAACAAATACAATTCCACATGAGTAATTAATTCCGAATGTGGTTGCACAACCAACTCCACTCACTGATTTTGTCACACTTAGGGATCACCCCAGATCTCAAGTGATTGGAGACATATCAGCAGGTGTACAGACAAGACATCAACTTACCCAAGATCTGATGCATGTCTGTTTTCTCTCTCAGGTTGAACCTCTTTCTATTCATGATGATGAGCAGGATCCCCATTGGATCCTTGCAATGCAGGAGGAACTAAATCAATTTGAGATATGTAGAGTTTGGGATTTGGTTCCAAAACCCCAAAACTACCCAGTTATTGGAACCAAATGAGTTTACAGAAACAAGATGGATGCCCAAGGAGTTATTGTGAGAAACAAGGCTAGGCTTGTTGCTCAAGGATACAGGCAAGAAGAAGGAATTGATTATGATCAAACCTTTGCACCTGTTGTAAGGTTGGAAGCCATAAGAATATTCCTTGTATATGCAGCATACAAGAGGTTCAAAGTCTTTCAAATGGATGTGAAGAGTGCTTTTCTGAATGGAGTACTACAAGAAGAGGTTTATGTAGAACAACCTTCAGGTTTTGTTTCTCCAACTTACCCTTCTCATGTTTTTAAATTGTATAAGGCTCTTTATGGTCTAAAGCAAGCTCCAAGAGCTTGGTATGAGACCTTAGCAAGATTTTTATTAGAGCATAAATTTACAAGAGGAACTGTAGATAAAACATTTTTCACTAGACATCATAAGGACCAAATCTTGTTAGTACAAATTTATGTGGATGATATTATATTTGGCTCTACAGATTCCAAGTTATGCAAGAGGTTCTCTGAGCTCATGCATTCTAAATTTGAAATGAGTAGCATGGGTGAGCTTTCCTACTTCCTTGGTCTCCAAGTGAAGCAGCTCCCTGATGTCATCTTCATCTCTCAAGCAAAATATGCTAAAGAACTTCTAAAGAACTTTGGGATGGTTGATGCCTCAGCAAAGAAAACTCCCATGACAACCAATGATGTTGTGGACTCTGATGTACCAGGGAAACCTGTGGATCAAAAACTTTATAGGGGCATTATTGGGTCCCTATTATACCTCACAGCAAGTAGGTCAGACATTATATTTGCCACATATCTTTGTGCTAGGTTCCAAGTGAACCCTAAAGAATCTCATCTAATTTTGCTAAAAAGGATTTTGAGATATATAAAGAGTTGTCATAATCTAGGCCTATGGTATCCTACTGAATCAGAATATGAGTTAACTGGATACTCTGATGCTGATTTTGCTGGATGTAGGGTAGATAAAAAAAGTACTTCAGGAACTTGTCAGTTCCTAGTTATGAGATTAGTATCTTGGTTTTGTAAAAAAGCAAACATCAGTGTCAACCTCTACTGCTGAAGCAGAATATATTGCAGCAGACAGCTGTTGTTCACAAATTCTTTGGATACATAATCAACTATTATATTATGGGTTCAACTTAAATAATTCAACTCTACTCTGTGATAATACAAGTGCTATAGCCATAGCCCAGAATACAGTTCACCATAGTAGGACAAAACATATTGATATAAGACATCATTTCATTAGGGAGTGTGTAGACAAAAATAAAATCAAGCTTGTCTATATCTACACTGATTTACAAAGGGCTGATATATTCACCAAACCTCTGGATGAGAGAAATCATATGTTCTTTTTGAATCAACTTGGAATGATCAATGGAGAAGATATTATTTGATTTCTGTCTGCAGTCGACGAATTTTCCAAAGATCGTCGAATGGAGTTCGACGAACCGTGGAAAGTTTGAGAGACATTCGCCGAACGGAGATCGACGAACTCACTATGAGTGAAACAATATTCGTCGAACAGAGTTCGACGAACTTGCTTTAGAAGATATTCGTCGAACGGAGTTCGACGAACTATTTTCAATTCTTCAGGACTAGATCGACGAATTATTTCAGTCAAACATATTTCGTCGATCTCAACTCGAAGAATTAATTCCATTTTCGTGGAACGGAATCTGTCGATTCATATTCTTGAAAACCTTATATCTAGGTTTTCTTCGACCTCCATCCCGCGCTTTCTGTTCTCTTGCACTTGATCGTCGTTTTTCTCTTTTGCAGGTGATTCCATGGCGATTCCAGCAGGAGCTCTAGCCGCTATGAAGTTTGACACTGGCTTTGATGTCGATTTCGAATCGTTCCAGCACTCGGATCCAATCTTCCTTTATATTTTGGAACTTCTGGAAGAACAGAATCTGAAGAATTTGATGACTACAAGGATAAAGCTGGCAGGAATAGAAATCAGGGAATGGGTTTATACCTCATCCACTTCTAAGGACAATACCATGACAAGATCAATTGCGGGTAACACTGTTTCCTTAACTACCGTGGTTTTAACTGAAATATTTGGTTTGACAAATGACGAAGAGGACTTAGAAATTGATTCTGAAGAGTTTGATATCATGCTCAATCTGATGGGTTATGCTGGTGACAACCCAAATAAATTATTGAAGAAGCATTTGTCTACAACATACAATTTCCTGGCAGACATTGTTGGGAAGGTCTTGCTTGGCAAGCATACTGCCCATGACTACATCACACGACATCAATTCTTGGTCATGTGTGCAGTAATAAATAAGAAGCAAGTGGACTGGGTTCAGATCCTCTTTGATCTGATAACGAAGAAAATTAACAAGAAAGAAGTGTGTTTTGGAAGGATCCTAGGGATCTTCCTCAAGGAAAAGGCTGTTGAATCACTGGTCTCCCAGACCATATTCATCAATGCCAATAAAAGGCTCACCTATGCCTTATTTGACAGGTGGGAGAGGACAATCACAAAGCCCACTAAGGCTTCTACCTCTTCCACCCCAGCTTCTAAAGGCACCAAGGCTGTGAAAGCCACTCCCCTACCTGCTGAAGAGCTTCATCCCACACCATATCTTCCAGCTTCCCTTCTAGCAACACAAATTCCTTCCTCTCCCATTCTCTCTTCAACACCAGAACAACAACAACATCCTCATGTTCCTACTCCACCTCCATCTCCGCATATTCCCCAGCTTCATCTCCACCTATTGCCCTCACTGACATTCCATCTTCCCCTCTTCAAGAACCACAACAACCAACATCTCCTGATTCCCCCCATGATACATACATTCCTACACCACCACAATCTCCTCTTCCCCTACATCTATCTTCCATACCATCTTACCATCTACCAACAATAGACACCATCATGCAAGATGCCACCAATCCATCCCCATCCACATCTACCATCCCTTCAGATGTTCAACTACCTGATGCTCCACTCTCTATCCCTCCCATAGTTCCCACTTCTACACCTTCTGTACTACCATCTCCCACTCCATCATTGGAACCCTCAACCATATCTTCCATCCTTTCCATCTTCACTCCCCTCCTCAAGTCCCTTATAGCAGAGGCCATTACACCTCTTGCTACCACCATATCTTCTCTCTCTGACAAAATCTCTGCTCTTACTGCTGCCCCCTCCTCAGTCAGGGGCATGGCTTCAGGCTCAACTAAAACCATGCAGGGAGAGATGTCTGATGATGAAGCAGCAGCTACAGCTCCAAAGATGCCTGATGATGAAGCAGCAGCTACAGCTCCAAAGGCTTCAGCTCCAGCTCCAGAACCAGATGCTATAGCTACAGCAACAGCAGCAACTTCAGACACAGAATACATAGATACAGATTTGATTGATAAAGATTTGATTGATTTTATTGAGACTGATATGGATTTTGAATTAGACTCTGAAGAACCTAATACTATTGGTGATTTCATTTTTAATCCCACAGTTAATTTAGAAAATTTGTTGAGTATTTTTGATACTGTACATATACATTATCCTCCAGCTGAGATCACTAAGCCATCCTTGGCTATTATACCATATACTGCCCCCATCTCTTCAAACGTTGTTAAGCAAATTAAGGACAGTTTTGCTATTGCACAGTCAGAAATCACTTCACCTCTAGAAGTAGTAGCTGTTCCCTCTTCCTCAATAATATCTTCAGCACCAACTTTTGTAATGGATGACTCTCCAATGCCAAATCTAGATGAATTGATCTTGGCTGATATTGTAGAAGAAAATAAGGCAGCAGCTAAAAGCTCTGTCCAAATCTGTTCTGATTTTTGTGTAGCTTCTCCTCCAACTTCTGCTGAAACTCCAGTTCTTGTTGCAACTCCTGCTCCTGCTCCTGAAAAACCTGTTATCACTGCTAAAGTTTTGAAGGCTCTGGATGATCTATATGATAACCCTCAGGGTTCTGACAATGTTGATGATGAATATGAGGATGAAGATTCAGATGAGGAGGATACAACGAAGAAGAATCAAGCTTCAAAGAAAAGGAAAGCTCCTCCTCCTCCTGCTCCCAGGCCCAATCCAAACAATGACACCCCTTACTATATTCTTCAAAAGATAACTCCATACAAAGGGATGTCAGCATGGATGTGGCTCTCTAAGAATCAGCAGAAAGAAAGGAAGAAGAGTAGAAGGTACTCTCCTCCACCAGGTCAAAGGTATAGGAAAGATCCACCACCTCCTCCTGCAGCTAGTGCTTCTGGTTCTAGTTCTCAAAGATCTACCCCTATGCAAACATATCAAAGACATCAAGGGAGATCTCATCATGAAAGCAGACTGAAAGGGGAAACTAGATCTGATATACTCTAGAGGGGGGGTGAATAGAGTATATGGTGCTTTTTAAAACACAAGGAAAAACTTTTGCAAAGCTTTACAACAATTGTTGTAATGAGTGTAAGCAGGGAAGCAGAAATAAAACTAATCACAAACTAAGCTATGCAGAAACTAAGCACAAGAAAATCTAGGCCAGAAACAGAAATAAAACATGCAAAACCAGATGACACAAGGAATTATAGTGGTTCCCCAACTTGGGTACATCCACTCTTCTACCACCCTAGGTAGGAATCCACTGTAGGATGAGTTGATCAGGTGTCCTGGGCACCAATGAGCTTTTGATAAGGTGCTCAAAAACCAAAACAGATTTTTTGATCAGGTGTCTTGCCACCAATGAGCTTTTGACAAGGTGCTCAAAAACCAGATTCAAACTTTTGAAGGGAGTTTGAAAAACCCTTTACAGAGTGGGGGTGAGAGAGTGATGACAGTCTTCTCTTTTCTCAAACAACTGAGAAGACTAAGTGGATTGATTTCAAAGCTCCCCCTGAGTCCTTGATCTTCAGGAAGATGAGCTTTGCTGAGGGTGATAGGCCTTCAAAGATAGATCTCCAGCAAAAGATGATTTCAGCAAGCTGAAATGTTGAGTGTCTGGAGTCTTGAAATGATGTTTGCCTTGAACACTTGGAGAGCTGAAGAGATCTGAAGATTTGTTTGAAAGCTTGATCTCTTTGATGAGTGTTCTTCAGAATTCTTGTTGACAGAATATTTTCAAAAGGGGTCTCTGTATATTGAGTTGTGTCATGTTCTTGTCAATTTCTGTATTTCTTATCTATTTCATTCAAAAACATTCTCTTTTATTCTCTGTGTCTGAATAGGATATTACTCTGTCAAAGATAGCCGTTGGTCTGCATTGATTACAGCCTTAATTGCATAATTTGTTCTAAAGGAAAGTCCACTGATTTGTTCCTTGAAAAATCCCTTGAAACTTGCTCCAGAAGTAAATGAAAACGGCTGGCAGATCTTCTGAATTAAATGCAGAATAACTTCTATCTGATTTGAATTTGAATTCTGAAAGATAACTGAAATCGTCGAACTGAGCTCTGCTATCGTCGAGCTGAGCTCAGCGACCTGGAAAATGCAAGCAGCAAAGAAATCGTCGATATGAGCTCAAAGATCGTCGAACTGAGCTCAGAGATAAGGATCCAGTGCAGAGTCAAAATCGTCGACCTGAGCTCACCGATCGTCGAATGGAGTTCGACGATATTGCGAAGTTGAGCTCAGCGATCGTCGAATGGAGCTCGACGATCTGCAGAAGTTGAGCTAGACGATCGTCGACCGGAGTTCGACGAAACATCGTGCTGAGCTCGACGATTAGACTTAGTCTCCAGAAAAACTTGGTCTTCAGGGCAGCTTCCAAACCTAGACTCCTGATCCCTTAGACTCAATTCTAATTGACCTATTAAGCTATACAGAAGGTCAAACACAGATTCCTAGAGACATAGTGATCCTGACCCAAATTAGTAATAGGGTGTTCCAACAATCTCCCCTATTTGGGTTAGGAAAACTATTTACAGACTTTGAAAATCAAACAACATCATACAATCAGAAAAATACAAAAATAATAGTAGCCAGACATTACAGAACCATCACAGAGATATATATATATATATATATGATGTCCAGAAATTAGTCAGAAAAACAAAGAAATGTCACCTTACAGAGTTACTCTTTCTCTTTGCCTTTTACCAACTTGATTTCTCTGTTAGGATCTAAAGCTTGTTGTTTGGATCTGGTATCATCAGCTGCACCCAAAAAAATTTGCTTTGATGTCCTGGGAACCACTGCAGCTGGATGCAACTCCATGTACCTGTCTGCATCAAAAAACTTACTGGAGGCATATCTTTCTAGTTCTTTCTGTCTTTGTTCTGACATTGTAGATATATTGGAGGTGTCCAGGCCTTGCTCTTTGGCTTTCTTGATCTGGTCTAAAGCAGCCAACTCTTTCATTCTACCAGTCCAAGCAACAGGATTCCTCTCAGGGTCCTCAAATGGAACATGTGGCTCATACCTGTTGGAAGAAGTATCTTGAGGAGTCCTGGCAGTCACAGTTTCTCTGAGCTTATAGGGGAATGGACCTGAAGTTGTATCAGAAGGAACATGTCCTCCCCTGGAATAAGGATGCTGCCTGGAATGCCCTTTGGAGTAAACCTGAGTCTCTCTTTGATTTCCCCTATATCCTCCCCTTCTAGAGTAAGAGCCCCTAGACTGGCTTTCCCTTTGATATGTTCTAGCATGAGGTTGGTAGGGAGCCTGTCTTCTAGCTGGGCCTGATCTTGCAGAGCTGCCACCTGCACCTGCATCAGGTGGAGGTGGTGGAGGAGGATGAGGGTGCTTGAACTGGGAGGAGTCCTTATCAAACTTTCTTTTCTTCTTCATAGCCTTTAGCTGATTCTTAGAGAACTGCATCCAATGCTCAGTAATTGGACAGTTGTGCAGAATATAGTAAGGAACATCATTATCATCTCTAACTTTGGCAGGAGGAACCCTCTTCAATGCCTTACTTCTTGCCTTCCTTTTCCTTGCAATGGTGGCAGAGGAATCATCAGAAGCAGTGTTGTAATCCTCAGATTCAGAACTCTGTGCATCATATAAGGCATCAATCCTTTTCATCAAATTTTCTTTCAGTTGCATTGCAGCAGATGGGGCAGAAGCAGAAGGGCCAGCAGCAGGTATAGCAGCAGATACAGGAACAGATTCAGCAGATATAGTACTAGTTACTTCAGGGATTTTGGCAGCAGCAGGTTCAGAAACAACAACAATATCTACAGCAGGCTCAAAAACAACAGCCTCTGTCATCAGAGAATCCTGGGAAATGAGCTCATCAGCAGCAGTTGGAACATTGTCTTCTTCAGCAGCAACAACAATTTCAGAAGTAGATACAACCTTGTCTTCAGCAGCAGCAGCAGTAACATCATCAGAAGCAACAGTTACTGAATGAATAAAAGCAGAAATGATACTGGGGTCACAGCATGAGAAGGGCACCAGAGCCTTGGACAGATCTTCAGGGGGCTGGACAGCATTGGGCTCTGGGAGGTAGCTGAAGTGTGCAGTATCAAATGCAGAGAGCAAAGACCCTAGGTCAATTGCTAAGACTGCAGTAGGCACAGCAACTGGAGCAGAAGATACAAGCACAACAGCAGCAGCAGGAGCAGGAGCAGAAGCAGAAGCAGCAGCAACAGCAGCATGAAGGCTGGCTTCATAAGGCATCTCCCCCTGCCTGGATGCAGATACCTCTGTATCAAGGCACACTGCTGGTGGGGCTGCATGAGGAATGAGGGAGGAAATCCTGGCAGACAGGGCTGCCACTGACTGTTGTAGAGGAGCTAAGGAGGCCTCCATGAGAAGAGAGAGCCTGGGGGCAATAGCTCATACAACTTGTCAGCTAGGGCTGGCAGATCTACATGCTCAATGGCAGGAGCAGAGGTAGAGGGTATTGGGATGGCTGAGGATGCTGGAGGTGGAGTGCTGGATGGTGAAGGGATAGAGGGCTGAGGTGTGGGAATTGTGGAGATGGAGGACAAGGGTAGAGATATGGATGGAGTGAATGATGGTTGGTCAAGGATGTGGTGGAGGAGATCTTGGAAAGATGTTGAGGAGGAGGGGAAGTCTGGAGGAGAAGAGGGGGAATCATCCATGTAGGATTCATCCAGAAGGGTGAAGGATGGTATGGATGGGGATGAGGTGACATCTGGAGGTGGATATGAAAATAATGGGTGGAAGTGGTCAACTGGAGGTGATGAAGTGGTTGCTGGGGATGGAATTGAGGTTGGAGATGGGCTGGAGATGGTAATGGGGGATGAGGCTGGAATGGTGGATGGAGCTGGAGGTAGGGTTGAACTTGGAGGAGGAGGAGAAGCAGCACTAGCAGCAGGCAGGTCTTCTGCAGGTGCAGAGACCTGGGGGGGAGTGACTCTGTGAGTCCTGGTGCCTGAAGGGGCAGCTGAAGAGGGCCTGCTGGGCTTGCTAATCTGCCTGTCCCATTTGCCAAAAAGGGCACAGGTGAGTCTCTTGGAGGCATTGATGTGCACTCCAGAGGAGACCAGCAGAGTAGGGCACTTAGCCTGAAGGAAAACTCCAAGGATTCTTCCAAAGTTCACAAAGGTTTTGTTTATTTCTTCTTTATCAGGTCAAAGAAGACCTCTCCCCAATTCAGATTTTTCTTATCTACCAGAGCTCCCATGAGGCAGAGCTGATGTCTGGAGATGGTGTCATGTGCAGAATGTTTGGCCAACAGGACCTTGCCTACAACATCTGCCAGGAACCTGTATTCAACTGACAGGTTCCTCTTAAACAATTTGCTAGGGTTTCCCTCAGGATGACCCATCCTGGCAAGTAAATCAGAAAAGTCTTCTCCAGAAAGTTCAGCAGAGTCTTCACCATTTCTTAAACCAAAAACCTCTGTTAAGACTGTTGGGGTCAGAGGTACCTGGGTTCCAGCAATAGAACCAACTATGGTGTTGTTGTCAAGGTTGTGTGCAGTATATACCCATTCCTTTATTTCATCTGAGGCAAGTTTGATTCTTGTGGTCATGAGGGCAGACAAATGTTGATCCTTGAATAGACTCAGGATGTCCTGGAAGATTTGATCAGTGGTGTTGAAGGAGTCCAAATCGATGTCAAACCCTGCATCAAACTTCATGGCGGCGAGGACAGCAACTGAGACGGCCATTGTACCTGCAAAAACTTAACAAACAAAACGACCAAGGTAGAACTGTTTGGAGGGAAGAAAATTTTGCAGAGAAATTGAAAGCGCAAGAGAGAACGACGGCGAAAAAATGAGTTTTATATTAGGGTTCGACGCAGAATTGGAAAGATCGTTGAACTCAGTTCGACGATCGAGGCTTCTAAAGGAATCTGAAGAGACTCCAACATCGTCGATCTCCGTTCGACGATCTGGAAAGGCGTCGAGCTCAGTTCGACGACGATCGTTCAGGCAAAAGGATCGTCGAGCGCCGTTCGACGATCGTTGACCAGAAGAGATAGTTCATACTATCTGAGGAGCGCTGAACTCAGTTCGACGATCCTGGAAATCGTCGATCTCCGTTCGACGATCTTTGGGAAATCGTCGAGCGCAGTTCAGAGATCAGAAAATTTTAGACACTAAGGAAAATCAGAATTTTTGCCTAGTCTTGGTCAATTTTTAGCTTTCAAAATCTTGGATATTATTTAAGACTTCCTCCATCTAACATTCCTAACTGATTTAGGAAGAAGGTGTGTTTCTTTTCATCCAAAGGCTTGGTGAAAATATCTCCCCTTTGTAAATCAGTTGGGATATATTGCAGTTCAATTTTTTTCTTTTCAACATTGTCCCTTAAGAAATGATGCCTAATCTCTATGTGTTTTGTCCTACTATGGAGGACTGGATTTTGAGCTATGGAAATAGCACTTGTATTGTCACAAAAGATTTTAGACTTCTCTAAGTTGTAACCATAGTCTAGGAGTTGGTTTTGAATCCACAATATTTGTGAACAACAACTGCCTGCAGCCATATATTCAGCTTCAGCAGTTGAAGTTGACACAGATGTTTGTTTCTTACAAAACCAGGAGACAAGTCTATCACCAAGGAACTGACAAGTTCCACTGGTGCTTTTCCTGTCAATTCTGCATCCAGCATAATCAGCATCAGAGAATCCAGTTAACTCAAATGCTGAATCTTTTGGATACCAGAGACCTAGATTTGGACAACTTTTAACATACCTGAGAATCCTCTTTACTAATATTAGGTGTGACTCTCTAGGGCTAACTTGGAATCTAGCACATATACATGTAGCAAACATTATATCTGGTCTACTAGCTGTAAGATACAGTAAAGAGCCAATCATTGCTTATATGTTGTCTGATCAACAGGTTTCCCATGTTCATCAGCATCTAATACAGCATTGGTAGGCATGGGTGTTTTCATACAAGATGCCTCAGACATGCCAAATTTCTTAACCAGCTCATTAGCATATTTGGTTTGAGAAATAAAGATGCCTTCAGCATGTTGTTTGACTTGCAATCCTAGGAAGAAGGATAGCTCACCCATGCTACTCATCTCAAATTTAGAATGCATTAGGTTAGAAAACCTTCTGCACAATTTTGAGTCAGTAGAACCAAAGATGATATCGTCTACATAAATTTGTACTAGTAGGGTATGAGACTTATGGGTTCTAATAAAAAGAGTTTGGTCTACTCTACCCCTTATAAAACCATTTTCCAAGAGAAAGCATGCTAGGGTCTCATACCATGCTCTAGGAGCTTGCTTGAGACCATATAATGCTTTATGTAGTTTGAAAACATAATCAGGGTAAGTTGGAGAGATAAAACCTGGAGGTTGTCTGACATAGACTTCCTCTTTGATGTCTCCATTTAAAAAGGCACTCTTGACATCCATCTGATAAACCTTGAAGCCTTTGTGAGCTGCATAAGCTAGAAAAATTCTGATGGCTTCCAATCTTGCAACAGGTGCAAAAGTCTGGTCGTAGTCAATTCCTTCTTCTTGAGAATATCCTTGGGCAACTAGCCTTGTCTTGTTCCTTATTATTACTCCTTTATCATCCAGTTTGTTTCTGAATACCCATTTTGTTCCAACAATGGAATGATCCTTTGGCTTTGGCACTAGTTCCCATACTTTGTTCCTCTCAAATTGATGCAACTCCTCTTGCATGGCAATGATCCAGTGTGGATCTTGCTCTGCATCTTGAATGGACTGAGGTTCAATTTGAGAAAGGAAGCAGGTGTGCAACAGGTTTTGGTTGACCTGATTTCTGGTTTGCACACCAGCTGAGAGTTTCTCCAATTATTTGGGTAATTGGATGGTCTCTTGATGTTACTAAATCAACAGGGGGTGTTGATTGTTCACCAACCTGTGTTGTTGTTTCCTCTTGTGGTACAACAACTGGCTCTTCATGTTGAGCTTCAATGTGTTGAGCATTGCTTTCATCTTCACTGCTTTCTTCTTCTTGAGCAACCTGTAGCTTGTTCATATCTTCAACTAGAGAGTGTTCCTGCAAAGGTTCTATGGTAGAAGAAATCTTCTCCTTGAAAGACATGTTAGTTTCATCAAAAGAAACATGAACAGATTCCTCAATTTTCAATGATGATTTATTATATACCCTATAGGCCTTGCTGATCATGGAGTATCCCAGAAACACTCCTTCATCAGCTTTGGCTTGAAATTTTGCTAAATATTTCTTGTCATTATTGTGAATATAGCAAGTGCAGCCAAAAATTTTGAAATAGTCAACTTTAGGTTTCTTCCCTTTGAGTAATTCATAGGGAGTCTTTCCCTTCAGTTTATGTATCAGACTTCTGTTCAGCACATAGTTGGAGGTGTTCACTGCCTCTGCCCAGAAGGATAGAGGTAGATGAGCATCTGACAACAATGTAGTGGCAGATTCAATAAGGGTTCTATTTTTCCTTTCAGCTACCCCATTTTGTTGAGGAGTTCTAGGAGCTGAGAAAGTATGCCTGATCCCTTCACTCTGACAGAACTCTTGCATAAGAAGAGAATCAAACTCTGTCCCATGATCACTTCTGATCAGGGCAATGTGAGTATTGAACTCAATCTTTATACATTTGAGAAACTCTGTCAGACACTTAAAGTTATCAGACTTCTTCCTTAGAAAGAACACCCAAGTGAATCTAGAGAAGTCATCTACAATCACCAAAGTGTAGGATTTCCCTCCTAGGCTTTGTACTGTGATGGGTCCAAATAGATCCATGTGTAACAGATACAATATCCTAGGTGAATCACTCTTATTAAGTGACTTGAAACTGTTTTTAGTTTGCTTGCCTAATTGACAAGCCTTGCAGAGTCCTTCCTTCTTGTAGGGGCCAGAAGGTAGTCCTCTAACAAGGTTGTCCTTGGATAGCCTAGCAATAGTTCTAAGGTTTAGGTGTCCTAGTCTCTTATGCCATAAAACATTTGGTCTACAGACTGAGTTGAATAAAGAGATATCTATATTAGTTGAAAGAAAATCTACTAGGTAGATGTTACCTTTCCTTTTACCTGTCAACACAGTTGTGTTGTCCTCTGACTTGATTTTGCATAAGGTTTTGCTGAAGGTCACCTGGTAGCCTTCATCACATAGCTGACTGATGCTGATTAGGTTGTGCTTCAGTCCTTCCACATATGCTACCTTCTTGAAGGTTACAGAACCAATCTGGACTGCTCCATAACCTTTAGTTTGTCCAAAGTTGGAGTCACCAAAGATAACCTTGGGTCCAAGCTTGGCTCTAAAGGAATTGAGGTTGTCCTTGTTCCCTGTCATGTGCTTAGAGCACCCACTATCCAAATACCATTGCTGGTTAGATGTTGGATAGGTCTTCACCTGCACATAAAACAATTCACTTGTTTTTGACCCAGTTTACCTTGGGCCTAGGTTGATAACCTTTAAATTCAGAAATGAAAGATATCCCTGGCTGACTCTTATATCCTTCAGGATGATATCTCCTTGGAGGTAAAATCCATTCAGTATAAGGGTTGAAGGTTTGGGATGAAAAACCCTCAGGATTCAATTTTGACTTGCCATTGAAAAAATTTCCAGAGCTCTGACCTCTGTTCGACGATCTTGGAGCTGAGTTCGACGATCTTGGGTCAGATCGTCGAGCTCCGTTCGACGGTCGACTATGGCTGAGGTCAGGTATATGGGATCGTCGACCAGCGTTCGACGATCTTGGCTTAGATCGTCGATCAGCGTTCGACGATTTGTCCTGAGATCGTCGAGCTGCGTTCGGCGATCGTCGATCTTCATTCGGCGATCGTCGATCTCCGTTCGACGATTTGTGCTGGATTTAGTTTTCTGAGGCAGATCAGAATTTTTCCTGGCAACCTCTACAACTCCCTTTCCCTTGTCAGAAATGAACTTGATAGGGGTTGTTAGAACAATAGGTTGGCTGGATGAGGCACCCAAGCCCAGTGTACTGTTGAATCTTGAGTTCACTGTGCTTGTGATGTCCATCAGCTTGATGCTTCTCCCATTGAGAGATTCTTCAAGCTTCTTGGCCTCAGAGAGTTCACTCTTCAGTGAAGCTATCTGTTCCCTATAGTTCTCCAACTCCTGAGAGAGTTTGAGGTTTTCTGATTTTAAATCACTTTGTTCAGATAATTGATTTCTGAGAGAGATGATCTCTTTCTCAGACTTTAGCAGGTCTAAACATAGTGCTTTAAATTCAAGTTAAAATCTTCTGAAGTAAAATCAAAAGAGCTGATTACCTGATCTTCTTCAGGTTGAGTCTCTGAGTCTGACTCTGACTCCTCTTCCTCTGAGTTGTATTGTGAGGCATTGATTGCCATCATGCAGAACTCCTTTTCCTCTGCATCATCCTCATCATCACTTGAGCTGGAAGAGGCTTCTGACTCCTCTTCAGTCTCACTCCAGGATTCAGCAACAAATCCTTTCCTTGTGTGCTTATTTCTGCTGGAGGAAGGTTTGCTACTTCCATTCCTTTTGGAGTCCTTCTCCTTTCTTCTTTCTTTTCTGTCCCTTCTGTCCTTGTTCTTGTTCTCTGGACAGTCAGGAACCATATGCCCTGGTTTCCTGCAACCAAAGCAAATGATGTCTTTGCTATTGCCAATGGACTTGTCATACCTTGGCTTATCCTGCTCCTTGTATGATCTTCTTCTGAAGTCCTTTCTTTCTGCCATCTTATAGAATCTTTTGGCCAACAAGCTGAGAAGTTCATCATTGGTTGTTCCTTTTTCTTCAGGCAGATCCTCAGTTGCCTTGAATGCTATAGTCTTCTCCTTTCTTGTGGCTGGTGGAGCAGCCTTCTGTTCTTCTTCTCTGTTCTTGATGAGTAGCTCATAAGATTTGAGCTTACCCAACAAGGCTTCAGTGGTGATCTCATTCAGACTTCTGGCATCTTTAATTGGCCAGATTCTTGAATCCCAAGTGCTGGGGAAGCACATTAGGATCTTGTCATTAAGTTCTGTCAGTGAGATCTCTTTGTCTAATGTCCTCAGTTCACTGACAATTAGACTCAGTCTGTTGTACATGTCTCCCACTGACTCTGTTTCTCCCTTCTTGAAGTTCTCATATTGGGAGATGAGATGGGATCTTCTGTCCTTTCTCTCATCAGCTGAGCCAGAGACAATTTCTGAGAGCTTGTCCCAAATTTCCTTGGCTGAATTACATTCAGCTACTTTTGAAAAATGTCATCTGACATTGTCTGAGCTAAGATGTTCATTGCCTTGGCATCAGCTACTTTCCACTTTTTGATGTCAGCATCTGTTCCTGATGGAGGTGGAACAGCATTTGTGCTTGTGCCCTCTGGAGGTCTTGGACACACTGTCAAAACAGAATTAAAAATGTCTTCGTCAATAGAATTCATGTAGAGTCTAATCCTTGCTTTCCAAAGTGCAAACTTTGACAGATTGCACACTGGAGGTCTGGTGCTAGCATAATCTTTGTTTTGGGCCATGACTTGTGCAAGCTAAATCTAATAATAAAATATAAAAGAAGGATCTAGATTGGGATCTTGGGGTTCAGGTGTTAGCCTGTACAACCAAACAGATATGGTATGTTTAACCAACCTGGCTCTGATACCAATTGAAAGGGGAAACTAGATCTGATATACTCTAGAGGGGGGGGAATAGAGTATATGGGCTTTTTAAAACACAAGGAAAACTTTTGCAAAGCTTTACAACAATTGTTGTAATGAGTGTAAGCAGGGAAGCAGAAATAAAACTAATCACAAACTAAGCTATGCAGAAACTAAGCACAAGAAAATCTAGGCCAGAAACAAAAAGAAAACATGCAAACCAGATGACACAAGGAATTATAGTGGTTCCCCAACTTGGGTACATCCACTCTTCTACCACCCTAGGTAGGAATCCACTGCAGGATGAGTTGATCAGGTGTCCTGGGCACCAATGAGCTTTTGATAAGGTGCTCAAAAACCAAAACAGATTTTTTGATCAGGTGTCTTGCCACCAATGAGCTTTTGACAAGGTGCTCAAAAACCAGATTCAAACTTTTGAAGGGAGTTTGAAAAACCCTTTACAGAGTGGGGGTGAGAGAGTGATGGCAGTCTTCTCTTTCTCAAACAACTGAGAAGACTAAGTGGATTGATTTCAAAGCTCCCCCTGAGTCCTTGATCTTCAGGAAGATGAGCTTTGCTGAGGGTGATAGGCCTTCAAAGATAGATCTCCAGCAAAAGATGATTTCAGCAAGCTGAAATGTTGAGTGTCTGGAGTCTTGAAATGATGTTGGCCTTGAACACTTGAGAGCTGAAGAGATCTGAAGATTTGTTTGAAAGCTTGATCTCTTGATGAGTGTTCTTCAGAATTCTTGTTGACAGAATATTTCAAAAGAGTCTCTGTATATGAGTTGTGTCCTGTTCTTGTCAATTTCTGTATTTATCTCATTTCATTCAAAAACATTCTTTTTATTTCTCTCTGGTCTGAATAGGATATTACTCTGTCAAAGATAGCCGTTGGTCTGCATTGATTACAGCCTTAATTGCATAATTTGTTCTGAAGGAAAGTCCACTGATTTGTTCCTTGAAAAATCCCTTGAAACTTGCTCCAGAAGTAAATGAAAACGGCTGGCAGATCTTCTGAATTAAATGCAGAATAACTTCTATCTGATTTGAATTTGAATTCTGAAAGATAACTGAAATCGTCGAACTGAGCTCTGCTATCGTCGAGCTGAGCTCAGCGACCTGGAAAATGCAAGCAGCAAAGAAATCGTCGATCTGAGCTCAAAGATCGTCGAACTGAGCTCAGAGATAAGGATCCGTGCAGAGTCAAAATCGTCGACCTGAGCTCAGCGATCGTCGAATGGAGTTCGACGATATTGCGAAGTTGAGCTCAGCGATCGTCGAATGGAGCTCGACGATTCTGCAGAAGTTGAGCTAGACGATCGTGAAAGATATGGTACTAACACCTAGAGGGGGGTGAATAGGTGACCTAACCTTTTGGAAACTTTGTGCAGCACAACAATTATTACAGCTAACAGCAATACAGAAATCAAACAAGTAATCCACAGCACAACACAACACAGCAGACACACTAATTTATAGTGGTTCCCCAATCTTTGGGTACATCCACTTTCCCCCTTCGCCTATCTAGCAGTGTACTAGATTCGGCCAAACTTCTCCACTAACTCAGAACCAAACTAGGTTCCTACCTCAGGCCCAAAGCCTTACACTCAGCCAAAAGGCCTACACTCAGCCACCCAGGCCTACACTCAGCCAATTAAGGCCTACACCAGAGTTCTTCAACTCCTACACTCAGGCAACCAAGCCCTACCCTCAGCCTTTATAAAATAGGCTTACAATTCTCTCAGATCCAATGGATCCTACAAGTAAAATAGAAAGTACAATAGTTAACTCTACAACTCAGAAAATAGGAGAGGAGTTGAGAGATTCTTGAAGAGTTCTTGGAAGAACTCAGTTAGATCCAAACTGACTTAGCTCCTTCAAAGCTTCTTGATTAGAACTGAATTAGTCTGAATCTTCTGCAGTTGTTCCTTGACCTCTGCTTCTTGAAATCCAGATGACTCTGAATTCTTCTTCTCAGCCTTAGTTCCAAAGACTGAATACTTGTTGGAGCTCTCTCTCTCCAACTTCTTAGATCTGCTGATGCACAGCAAGATCTTCTTGTGTTGATACTCAATATATCACTTTTACAAAGATCTGAACTCTCTCTGTAAAAACTTTGTCAAACACTTCTATATTACTTCAACAATCAATCTCTTAATCTCAATCATCTTTCTTCTGTAGACTATGAGTGCCTATTTATAGGCTTCCTTCATGGTAACCGGCTGGTCCGGTTCATAACAGACTTCTGATATCACTGACAGTTGATGTAGACGGCTGGATCGGCAGCTGTCTTGTCAACCAGTCACTTCTTGAAATTCCTCTAACTGTTAGATAGTGTCGAGACTTTCTGTTCTTAAGTGTCGACACTTATAGGCCAAGTGTCGACACATGTTGTGTAAGTGTCGACACAAGTCTACAAGGTGTCGACACAATTCCTTGTGTGTCTCGACACAGTTTCTTCTGCATGTGTCGACACTGAAATTGAGTGTCGACACAAGTACTTGTACTTCATTCTGCAACTGTATTCTTCTAAGTGTCGACACAACTCCTTTGTGTCGACACAACTTTATGTGTTGAAACGGTCAAGTGTCGACACTGCTTCTTGGTGTCGACACAAGTCTTCACTTTGTTTCTTCAGCTGAGTGTCGACACATTCCTTTAGTGTCGACACTTGTACTTAGAATATTTTGTAACTTTCTGATCTTTACTAAATGTCGACACAGCTCCTTGTGTCGACACTTTCTTCAAGTGTAGAGTCTTCAACTAAGTGTCGACACATTGTGCTGAGTGTCGACACTTTCTTCAAGTGTTGACTCCTCTGGTTGTGTGTCGACACATTGTGCTGAGTGTCGACACTTACTTCAAATACTGAGTCTTTAGCTAAGTGTCGACACATTGTGCTGGGTGTCGACACTTACTTCAAGTGCTGACTCTTCTGCATAGTGTCGACACATTGTGTTGAGTGTCGACACTTGTACTTAGATTCTGCAGACTTTTGCTGAGTGTCGACACTTACTTCAAGTGTCGACACTTTGTGGTGTTGACTCAGCTCTTCTAGGTGTCGACACTTCTGCTAAGTGTCGACACAGCTTTTCTGCATTCTTCTTCACTGAGTGTCGACACAGCTCCAAGTGTCGACACTTTCTGACTGGTGTCGACTCTTCTTCCCAGGTGTCGACACAATGACTCCAAGTGTCGACACTGCTTGTCTGGGTGTCGACACAAGCTTTCTCAAGTGTCGACACTTTCCCTCTGGGTGTCGACACATGGACTTAGAATTTTTAGCTTCAGTCCAGTGTATTCCTAACCTGCACAAGTAACTCAAACAAACATCAAATACACTATGATGTATATCATTGAGTTAGGTGAGGCTTCTTCAAATCAGGTACATTTGACCAATGTACCCAACAATCTCCCCCTATTTGGAGAAGTCATAACCCTTAGTCAATGATATACATCACTCATAATTAAAAATTATAAAATGAAGTAAAACAGATATATGACAACAGAGTTAAACTTTAACATGTAATAAAGCACACATGTATACTCATTCAGCATCACAGAACAAACAAGAATTAGACACATTCATCAGAACAATCATGAAATTTGTGTAACAAAAACTGTTTATACATTTAACACATTTTCAATGATTTACACAAAATGTTGATGTAACAGATTACAACATTTTCAGTTTAATCTTAGTCTAATTCTGCTCTGGTTCCTAATGACTATGCCTTTTCCAGCTTGTACTTTAGCTTTCAAGCAGCAGCAGCAGCAGGCTCAGCTTCAGCAATCTTCTTCCCTTTGGAGTCCTTCTTCTTCTGTTCTTCAGCCTTGATCTTTTGTCTTTCAAAATAATGATAGGGCTTAGGAAAGTACTTGCTAGGCTCCACAGCTGTAGGAGGTAGCTTTCCTAACTTAGCCTTCCTTCTATGTTGGACAATGGCTTCCTGCCTACTTTCATGTTTCCTCCATTCTGCCTCTGAGAACCACTTGTTCCTCTCATGGGCATTGTCCTTGGCCGCTTTCCATGCAGTGAGAATGATGTTCCTAGAAGTAGGGCTCCACTGTTCAAAATCAGGTTTTTGTTCAGCAAGTTCCCTGAACTTCTTCTTTGATAGCCTAGTCTCTTCTTCTTTGTCCAAAGCCTCTTGCATAGCAGCTGTGATAGGTTGAACAACCTTTCCAGAATAATATTAGGCTTACCAGCAGTTGGACTATACATTGTGCTTATATCTGCATGAATCATTTCAAAATCTGGAGGTGGATAGATTACATCAGCCACTGCCTGTTGCTCACCTCCAAGATATGTTCCTTGAATACCAGATTCAGCTACTTCATTGTCATCACACAGGGGAGGATATCCAAGTGTAGCCCTGATTGAATTTGAAATCCATTTGGCATGCTCAGAACTGGCTTTGACTAACACTCTCTCCCCCTTTATGACTTCTTGGGCAACATGATCTCTCACATCATCTTTCTGAAACCTGATTTGGCTATCCAAATACCTTATGCCCTCTTTAAAGAAAGGTCTTAGCTTGGTAAGCTGTTCAGAAATGACCTTTTGTGAGTCCTTGATGGCAGTCTTGACAGCAGTTAGTTCAGCTTGAAAGAGTTTATCAAAATCAGCTTTGGCAGCAGCAGAGGAGGGATGGTTCATCAGACTGTTTCTTGAGGTGACTATGACATTGTGAGATGCAGTCAAGTTATCATTCATCCTGAGTTGATTTTCCAGCACATAGCCTTGCTTTAGTGCTATATCTTCTACTTTCTCTTGGATTGTTTCTTGATGTTTAGCCAGATAGACCACTGCATGAGCACCCTTTGTAAAACAATCAGTCATCTCCTTTTATTAAGTTCATTCAAACCTTATTGACTTATTTCCTGTCCCAGATCAGATTGTAGTGCCTGTGCCCTTCATCAACATAAGTTTCAAAGCCCCCATCCATCTTGATTGCATGGCAAGCAGTAGATCTGTAATCAGTGGATGGAGGTTGTTGAACTAAGGAGTGTTGTGCAACAGTTTGGAGAGCTTTCTTATAGCTCTGACTCCTTCTTTTGAAAACAAAGAACTTCTTTTTCTTAGCTTGCTCAGCTTCATCATCTTCAGATTCTGATGTACTGGCTATATCCACCCTATCCTTAGGGCTGGATGGTGTTTCAATGGCACATCTTGTGCCTTCTCAGTATCTAGCCTTATAGGCTCTTCTTGAATATTCAATTCTCCCCTCAGCAGCAGCATCCTCCACTGATCAGCAGCATTCTTTTCCATATCAAAATCATCCTGATCTAAATTCAGAAATAGATCTTCCATTGTGTATTCTGCTGGAGACTGTGCAGGAGATGTACTGGTTATCAACTACAACAGATGTGTCTTGGAGAACAACATCTGGTTCTTGAGTTGCTGGCTGATTTTGCTGATGGTCATCAGACAAATCAGAATTTATTATAGAAAAATTCAAAGTATTAAGGTCAACAAGTACCTCTTGAATGAGGAGGGTGGCTTGTTCACTCTCCAGGGTAGATGGTTCTGCTACACCCGGAAGCTCCCCCTGGATGTCAGCTGGCTCTTGAGGAGCAGGTGACTTGTCTGCAGCTTTATCCATTGGACTATCAGGAGTGAAGACCACATGTTCTTCACTGCCTGAGCTGCTGGATGGCTCTTGAGGCACAGCAGCAGTCTTCCTCTTCTTCCTGGGAGGAGAGTCTTTCTTAGAAGCTTGTTTCTCAGGGGTGGTCAATTCCTTGACACCAGCACCCTTTCCCATCTAGAGAATATCCTTGAGTCCATTCTCCTCATGTGATTGATTTTGTTCCTGCAGCAGAGCTCATTACCTCTGGAATTGATCCAGCCAGGTAGAGACTTAGTATCCTGCCCAGATTGGGCTTCTTCAGACTTTCTTTTACTTTCTCAAAGACAATCATAGACCAGTCTGTCTTAAGGTTGAAGATGATTCTGGTCATGATACTGAACATAGAGGCTGACACCCTGTCATGCCCTCCTGGTTTGCTTTAGAAGAACCTTGCCTACAACTTCAGACAGGAATTTGCCTTGATTATTCATCCCCTTCCTGTTGAAAACTGATCCTATTTCATCTTAGGATCAAGACCACACCAGTCAAAGCTTCTTTGCTTCTTGGATGTTGTGACTTCTCTTTTCCTGAACTTAGGTAGCTGAAGTACCTTTCTCAACTTTTGGTGAAACTTTGACCTTGGTTCCATGCACCCTGGATTTGATTCTGTATCCTGAGTCGTCCACAGTTGCTCCAGTAAGAAATTCAATCACTTCTTTCTTCCATATCTTGGTTGGTTCTGAAACCAAGTATTCCAGTCCTGAATCGCTGACTAGGGTTATCACTGATTTGATTTCTTGATCACCGTCGTCGAATGCGCCTCGCACGAGCTCATAGCCTTCGTTAACGTTCTCTTCCAGCTTGGGAGCCATTAGGGTTTGGAGAATTAGTCTTAGAGAAGAGAAATGTCGACACAGGAGTTTTGTCTCGAAACTCTGAAAGCGTGTCGACAAACAAAACAGAACCCTATTTATACCTTTTGGTTTGAAGACGAACAGGCGGGATGGATTTCTAAAGATGTGTCGACACTGTCAATAAGTGTCGACACTGACTTATAATGTCTCGACACACATGTGTCGACACAAGTTTAGTCAACAGATTTTATGTGTCGACACTTGGTTAAGTGTCGACACCACTATACTCGACATGTAGTCGAGACTTTACTTAGAAAATTCTGAGTAAAACTTAAGTGTCGACACTTTATTGGATGTGTCGACACCTACTCGACATGTGTCGACACTAACATTCTGAAGTGTCGACACTGACTTCCTAGATGTGTCGACACCATTTTCCTGAAGTGTCGACACCATTTCCTGAAGTGTCGACACTTACTATTCTGTGTCGACATAGACTTGTCTATGTGTCGACACCTTTTTACTTAGCCAATTTTTGTTCTGTATACTTAATCTAAGTTTATCATACCTAGTTCAATTTTGAACCTATTAAACTTAGCTTCTTCTAAGGGCTTAGTGAACATATCAGCTATCTGATTATCAGTTCTAACATATTCAAGTGCAATATCATTTCTTTCTACATGCTCCCTAAGAAAGTGATATTTAATCTCAATATGTTTAGTTCTACTATGTGATACAGGGTTATTAGCTATTGAAATAGCACTAGTAGAATCACAATAAAGTGGAGTTCTACTTACCTGACATCCATAGTCTTCTAGCTGATGTTGAATCCACAGAAGTTGAGCACAGCAACTTCCTGCAGCTACATATTCTGACTCAGCTGTGGAGATGGCCACACTGGTTTGCTTCTTACTACTCCATGAAATGAGTCTTCCACCTAGGAATTGACAGGATCCAGTTGTGCTCTTTCTATCTTCTTTGCATCCTGCAAAGTCTGCATCTGAATAGCCTGTTAGATCAAAATCTCCATTCCTAGGGTACCAGAGGCCTAGATAGGTGTGCCCTTTAGATATCTCAAGATTCTCTTGACTGCAGTCAAGTGAGACTCTTTGGGCAGGCTTGATACCTGGCACAAACACATGTAGCATACATAATGTCAGGCCTACTTGCAGTCAAGTATAGTAGGGAGCCAACTATCCCTCTATACAAGGTTTCATCTACAGGTTTCCCTGCATCATCCTTGCTTAGAGACATACTTGACCCCATAGGAGTCTTCATGGTACTGGATGAATCCATACCATATTTCCTTATGAGTTCCAGGGGGAACTTTGACTGACATATGGACAAGCCACTTTCAGTCTGTTTAACTTGGAGACCCAAGAAAAACTTCAGCTCTCCCATACTACTCATCTCAAATTGACTTTGCATAAGCTTTGCAAACTTTTTGCAAAGGCTACTTTCAGTAGACCCAAATATAATGTCATCTACATATATTTGGACAAGTATTACTTTGCCTCTAGATTCCCTAAGGAATAGAGTCTTATCTATTTTCCCCCTTGTGAACTTGTTCTCAATGAGGAAACTAGATAGGGTTTCATACCAAGCTCTAGGAGCTTGCTTTAACCCATACAATGCTTTCCTAAGTCTATAGACATAATGTGGAAGAGTAGGATCAACAAAACCTGAAGGCTGCTCCACATATACTTCTTCTTTTAAATTACCATTAAGGAATGCTGACTTCACATCCATTTGGTATACTTTGAATCCTTGGTAGGTTGCATAGGCCAAGAACATCCTTATGGCTTCCAGTCTGGCTACTGGAGCAAAGGTTTGATCAAAATCAATACCTTCTTCTTGCCTATATCCTTTTGCAACCAGTCTTGCCTTATTCTTAATGATGACACCTTGTTCATCTAACTTGTTCCTGTAGATCCACTTTGTTCCTATCACATTGTGATCTTTAGGCTTAGGAACCAGATCCCACACCTTGCACCTTTTGAACTGATTAAGCTCTTCCTGCATTGCTTCAGTCCACTGTGGATCTTGTATAGCTTCTTCAAATTCTTTGGTTCTATTTGAGACAGAAAACTTGAATATACTACAGCATTCTGATTTCTGCTCCTTGTCTGAACACCTTGTCTTGGATCTCCAATGATCAGCTCTACTGGATGATCTCTTAGATGCCTGTTGGCTGGAGGCATCCTTACTTCTGGTTGAACTTCTTCAGCATCTTCATCATGCTGAGTTCCTTGTACTTCTTCAGCTCCTTGTACATGTAGTTCTCCCCCTGGACATAAGCCATCTTCTTCTACTTGCTGTCTTGCAGCAGGTACATCTTCTATGGTTAGCTTGTCCATCTTCTTAGTAAGACCTGGGGCTGCACACATACTAGACAACTCATTGTTAATTAGTTGTGTCTCATCAAAAACTACATGCACAGACTCCTCTACAACTTGTGTAGTCAAGTTGTAGACTCTATAAGCCTTACTATTATGCTGTACCCAACAAACACTCCCTCTTGGGACTTGGCAGCAAACTTAGTTAAGTAAGACTTCCCATTGTTAAGTATGAAGCATTTACAACCAAAGATCCTAAAATAGGACAGATTTGGTTTCCTGCCTTTCACTACTTCATAGGGGGTCTTGTTTAACCTTTAGTGATGGTAGCCCTATTTATCACATGGCATGCAGTGTTAACTGCTTCAGCCCAGAAATATTCTGGCAGTGATGAATCACTTAATAGGGTTCTACCAGCCTCTATCAAGGTCCTATTTTTCCTTTCAGCAATGCCATTTTGCTGAGGTGTTCTAGGTGAAGAGAATTCTTGAAATATCCCATAGTCTTCACACAGCTTTGTCATGCTTTCAGACTGAAACTCAGTACCATGGTCACTTCTAATTTTGACCACTGTACAGTTCAATTCATTCTGAATTTGCTTAACAAAACTATAGAAGACACTAGGTGTTTCAGATTTCTGCTTTAAGAAGAACACCCAGGAAAACCTTGAGTAGTCATCAACAACTACAAGGTGTAGACCTTCCTACCTAAGCTGTGAACTGGCATTGGACCAAATAGATCCATATGCAAGAGGTATAAACACCTCACAGCATCTTTGTTGTCTAAGCTTCTAAAGGTGGATTTAGTCTGCTTGCCCTTTTGACAAGCTGAGCAAATGCCATCTTTGACACACTTACTTGAGGACCATTCCTCACTAACTCTTTACTAAAGAGTTTGCCAATAGTCTTGTAATTAAGATGAGCAAGCCTCTTGTGCCATTTGACACATTGAGAGACTGTCTCATCAGCTACAAGACAGACTGGAGAACAATTGTTCTCAACCATAATGTCTAAGCAGTAGACATTTCTCTTTCTATATCCTGTCAAATGATCTCTTGATCACTTGACCTCTTGATATGACAACCATTTTTAACAAATGAGATGTCATACCCTACATCACTTATTGACTTATACTAATGAGGTTGTGTTTCAACCTTTAACATAAGCCACTTGAGTAATGGTAACAAGGTTAGAAGAAATGTTACCAAACCCTTTGATGATTCCTTTTTCAGAACCACCAAAGGTCACCTTTGGACCATTTTTGATTGGATGTAGTCCTTCAGTAGTCCCCTAGTTCCAGTCATGTGTCTGGAACATCCACTATCCAAGTACCATGTAGGGGTATGGCCACTTGGATTCACCTGCAAAACAAATTAATGAACCTTAGAACCCAAAGTAAACTTGGGTCCTTGGTGATTGTTAGTTTGCAATTTGACATAGCTACCTGCTGGCTTTCCAACAGGTAACTTGCTACTCAACTTGGCACTGGCATTGTGCCAACAATCCAAGGCAAAGTGGCCAACCTTGCCACAACACCAGCATTCAAACTTGTTGTACCTTTGCTTAGGTACAACCTTTGCTGTCTTGACCACAGCAGCCTTGTTGAATGTTGGGGCTTTGCCCTTGGACTTGGACTGATCCTGAACAGTCCTCACAGGCTTAACAAAACCCAATCCAGCCTTTCCTTTATGATGAACAAATTCATCAATCAAGGGTAGCACTGATTTAGGTTTTGAAAACCTAGCAACTAGCTCTTTTTCCTTCTGGAGATTGATCTCCAGCAACTTAATTTGATCATTTTTAATGTAATAGTACCCATCTGAATCACAGTAATGTGTTTCAGCCTGGCTACTTCATTCAGTTTTTGATCATACTCTTCTCAAAATCTGTTGCAGCTGCCTTGAGATCAGCAATCTCCTTTGCCTGACTTTTGGCTAGGATCTTGCTTTTCTTATAGGCTTGCAACAGTACTTGGTATTCATCTAAGAGCTGATGAATATCTCCCTCAGATTCAGAATCACTTCCATCACTTGATGAAGATGATTCTGACTCTGAACTAGAACTGGAATCTGAACTTAGAGTTGGACTTTGTACCTGACTAGGTCCTGGCTGCTCCAGGATTTTGGTACTTTCAGTCAATGCCATTAGTCCTTGGCACTGACCTCTTCTTGTTCATAGATTGATTCCATGATCTGCATAAACTCTTCTTCTTCTTCAGCAAATAGCCCTATATAGGCTTCAGCATCTGTCTCAGTGTCTGAAGAAGAAATATCTGAAAGAGTCTTCTCATTCTTTGCAACAAAGGACTTCTCCTTCTTTCCTTTGAAGTGAGTCTTCTTTTTGTCACTGGATTCTTTCCTTCTTTCAGGACAATCTGCAATAACATGACCCTGTCTATTGCAGCAGTAACACACAATCTTAGACCCAGTTGCCTTGCTAGTCTTTGTCCTTTTCTTGTCCTTCTTTGAAGGCTTCTTTCTCTGATACTGGACTTCTTTCCCTTTGAAAAGAAGGTCTGGACCTCCACTGTTTCTTCTTCAGGAATTTCTGAAAATGTCTGGTGAATGCAGCAAAGTCTTCATCACTTTCACTGCTTGTAGATTTGTGCTAACTGACTCATCAGATTCTGATTCAACTACCTCTGGAGGAGGAGTTGATGACTTAGTCCTGTTCTTTCTAGGTACTTCTGACTTAAAGGCAACAGTCCTTTCCTGTGTTCAGTCCTTGTTGACTTTTCCTCCTCTTTTCTTACTGACAATTGCATCTCATAAGATAACAACTTGCCAAACAGTGGGGAGGAGGAATTTCTCCCAACTTTGCCATTTCTCTGATGGCACAGATCTTAGTGTCCCAATCTTTGGTTAGGGACCTTAAGAATTTATCATTCAATTCATAGTTTGTGAACTCTCTTCCATAGGACATGAGTTCATTAACAATTCTGTAGAACTTTTGTAGCATTCAGTGATGCTATCTCCTCTTCCTTGCCTAAAGCTCTCATATTCTTGATTAAGCAAGGATTCCTATCTTGTCTTACTTCTTCAGAACCTTCCATGTAGACAATGAGGGTATCCCACATTTCTTTTGCTGTTTTACAGTGAATAAGGTTCTGGAAGGTGGCATCATCAATTGCACTAACTATGATGTTCTGTGCCCTTTTGTCCATTGTAGCTAGGACAATCTCATCCTTGGTCATCTCAGAAAAATCCTTTGGAGTCCTCTGTGTGCATCCAATACTGAAATCTTCATGGGCACATAAGGCCCTTCTTGACTGTGATGTAGATCCTAGGGTCAGAGGCCTCCATGAACAGCCTTACCCTTTCTTTCCAGATTCCAAAAATCTCCTTTCTGCATATGGGCAGTTTCATTGAACCCAATTCCTTTGTATTCTCTGAAGACCCATGTTTCTTGATTTTCTTGAAACTGTTTCCTGACTTACACTGAATCTGCCAAACTGGATCTCCTCAGACAGTTAGTCCTTTTTGAGGAACCTGGCTCTGATACCACTTGAAAGATATGGTACCTAAACACCTAGGGGGGGGGGTGAATAGGTGACCTAAACCTTTTTTAAACTTTGTTGGCAGCACAACAATTATTACAGCTAACAGCAATTACAGAAATCAAACAGTAATCCACAGCACAGCACACACAGCAGACACACTAATTTATAGTGGTTTCCCAATCTTTGGGTACATCCACTTTCCCCCTTCGCCTATCTAGCAGTGTACTAGATTCGGCCAAACTTCTCCACTAACTCAGAACCAAACTAGGTTCCTACCTCAGGCCAAAGCCTTACACTCAGCCAAAGGCCTACACTCAGCCACCCAGGCCTACACTCAGCCATTAAGGCCTACACTCAGAGTTCTTCAACTCCTACACTCAGGCAACCAAGCCTACCCTCAGCCTTTATAAAATAGGCTTACAATTCTCTCAGATCCAATGGATCCTACAAGTTAAAATAGAAAGTACAATAGTTAACTCTACAACTCAGAAAATAGGAGAGAGTTGAGAGATTCTTGAAGAGTTCTTGGAAGAACTCAGTTAGATCCAAACTGACTTAGCTTCCTTCAAAGCTTCTTGATTAGAACTGAATTAGTCTGAATCTTCTGCAGTTGTTCCTTGACCTCTGCTTCTTGAAATCCAGATGACTCTGAATTCTTCTTCTCAGCCTTAGTTCCAAAGACTGAATCCTTAGTTGGAGCTCTCTCTCTCCAACTTCTTAAGATCTGCTGATGCAACAGCACGATCTT
The DNA here is from genome assembly GCA_039583875.1 of Platanthera guangdongensis. NCBI lineage: Eukaryota > Viridiplantae > Streptophyta > Magnoliopsida > Asparagales > Orchidaceae > Platanthera > Platanthera guangdongensis. Next base: position 151,365,289 of record CM077156.1, on the reverse strand, counting down.
CTTGTGTTATACTCAATATATCACTTTACAAAGATTGAACTCTCTCTGTAAAAACTTTGTTCAACCACTTT